>JAVJIF010021871.1:0-121425 GCA_038442645.1 Agave tequilana | reverse complement strand
ACCAGTGCAGTTAGAGTATGATAATAGAAACCGACCATCATGAAAAGACCAATCATTTGGCTTATAGATACCCTCAGAGTTAGTTGAAATAGAAAAACTGGTTGATTTGTAGTCGTAACGGGACTTATAGACAGCTTCAGTAGACACTTAGCGACTTTTATTCAAGTAGTTGATCAATGTTGCAGGTGAGACTAGGGTATTAGCGAATGGATAGGTGAATGCAGTTTGTACTTGTCCTTCCGAATCTTCCCGATATTTTTCAACTTATCAGGATGTAGAGCAAAACAATCATCAATAACATGTTCCTTTTGTGACAGTGACCGCAAACAAGAGTGGATCTAGATCTTGATGTAATATCAAGAACACTTTCAATAGGAACAGTATTGCGGGATGCAATCGATTGTAAATGAGTCTCCTCAGAAATCAAATCTGATACAGCAGGGTTCAAGTGACGGAATCGGATCTCGATGAATAAGTTGACCAGCTAATGTAAAGAATTTGGAACAGAAAGCCATCAAAAATTGATAAAGTCTCCTGCGCTCTTCTGTCTTGGTAGAGGTAGAGATATTAATAGTAGATTCTGAATTAGCTTTTATTACATCTAGTTTCCTCTAGTACTCGCTCATCTGAAAATAAAAATTATGTATAAGATTTTTCATCTTGAGAATCAGATTGAGCAATTAATTGATATTCCCGTACTCCATTGACTGAACAAACTTTTCTGTCAGATGTTTTAATATAGTAGTAGCAGGCTCGAACTTGCATAAACGAGCACGAAGAGAAGGATCGACTGATGAAAATAATACAGGAAGCAACATGATCATCTCTTTTTGACCATGTTTCTTTTGCAACATCATATTTCTGTCGAGTAGCAGGATCAGCGTCATACGAGAGGATAGGAGGTGTGTGGTTCCATTGATGTGACCATGTAAATGATTTCCTCGCAAAGTACCGTGAATAGTTGCAGACCAGGATGACCAATCTGAACCTTCACCAATTTTTATAATACTAGTAATAGGAAAGTACTCTCCGGAAGCCTCAGAAGACATGGTAGTTAGGATTGATTTGATTGGATCGGATCGATTTCTGAGAATATGAACCTGATTAGAACACGATTAGATACTGATTAGAATATGAACTCGATTGATTGGATCGGGTCACCATCGAAGATCAAGGAGATTGACAGCAACGAGAGCAGTTCGATGGTGATGAGACACCAACAAGAGCAGTTCATTGATGCCGGTGATGAGAGGTCGGCGAGAGCAGTTCAACGGTGAGATCTCTGCAAGTAAGAAAGAAGTGATGATCGCTGACGCAAGTGATGGCTGAACTCGGGTTGGTGGCGCGGCCTCTGCGTGTTCTGTTGGTGATTATGTTGATGATGATGTTGAAGAGGATAATGTCATGAGGATGATGAGTCGGTTGGTTACTTATGCCACGCTCTCCTCGACTGGTGAGTGATGTATGGCTATCAAAAGATATGGCCGGCAAAATTTGTGGACTTGATGGTTGGATGATGATGAGTTTATGAGTTTGGGGCGACAGAGGAAGAGGAAGAAAGAAAGAGGAAGAAGGATTTTTTTTTTTTGTGAGAAATTATGGTGTTGAACTTGGCTCTTATACCATGTTACAATAATTAAAGAAGGAAAAATTGATTGTTATCATTGATGAGGGCAAGATATATACATATATATATATATATATATATATATATATATATATTATATATATATATATATATATATATATATATATATATATATATAGGGATTTCAATTGATAAGAATAAATCTCAATACAAAAATAAGAAAAAACCTCTATTTCTTATATTGTTCTAATACAATATGAATTCTAATTTTAATACTATTCTTAACATTTTTAATATATTATATATATATAATATATAATATATAGGCCATTATAGCCTCAGTGCAAGCGGAATCTAACCCTCTGATCTCTCCCATTGCAATGAAGATGTTTTACAGCTGTACTATAGTCTACATTGACACTTATTTTACTTATGAATTTAAGGTGAATAGTTATTCTTCTATTGAGAGTCGTTAAATTTTTTTAACCACCTCACACCAACATTGATATTATGAAATTCACGTGATTTTTACAATATTGTGTTTTATGACATAAAATCAACATGAAAGTGAAAAAAACAAAAACGAGCTGCAAAAGAAGAGAGGAGGAAAATTTTTAAACTATAATACTAAAAAAGTCCATTTTTCACATTTGACTGAAAAAATCATAACTCCAACTGATCTGCATGTATTAGAATATAAATTCATTAAACATCTTATGAATTAGGTGCTATTTGCTTATATATTTAGAGTTTGTATGGCCTGGAGAGGGAGGAGATTTCCCAGGAAAGCTCTTAGTGGGTACCGCAATATGAGTTTCTCAGTCATTTTATCTCTGTTTAGCAGTAAAAGTAAAGTGGAGAAAATGATGATGTTTTGTGATGTCAGCGTAAATTTTTTTCACTTTGATTTTCTCAAACAAACAGCAATCAGAGAGAGAATGAAAATTGACAGGTGGTCCCACATAAACAACTTTTCGGCCTATTTTCCTTGAAAACAAAGGGACCCTTAAAGTGACAAAAATATTCTTTAAATAAATATCGCTAAATTCTCAACCCTGAAATAAAGAAATAGATACTATGAAAATCACATGATTTGTTGTATTTTATGACTTGAAGATCAACATAAACAGTACTTGTTAAGTTGTTATTCAAAGCATAAATACATTGTGATTTTCTTAATCGCTGTAAGAAGTAATTGACAACTGATATTTAAAAAAAAAAAAAAAAAGAAGAAAAAGAAAAAGAAAAAACAAGGGAGACAGCCTCACTATTTATTTGTAAGCGCAGTCTTCAAATTTGAAACTGATTCAATTAATTACCAACCAACCCCCACGTTTTCCGCACACTCGCCACCGCCACACGTGCGCCCTGTCTCGGGCCTCTCCCTCTTCACCCCTGACCAATCCAGACCCACTGGGCCCCGCTCCCAAGCCCAAGCCCACACAAAACGATTGGTGGGCGACCCGACCCAGAGAGATAAAAATCTATATTAATCGGACATGGGGCCCACACCTTTCTTATTTCCCTGGGGCCCAGTCCTCCCCGCCAGCTGTCCCCAGAGGCGACTCCACATTGGACTCTACTGTGTGGTGGACTCCCACCATTCCCTTTCACAGACAAGACTCTTTTTTTTTTTCTTGATAAAAAAGAAGCAAACAACCAACAGCAACCTGGTTCGGTTCATGTGTGTGAGCCACACACACATACAATAAGAGGGCCAATCATGTATTGACACGTGTATTAATCCTCTTATAATATGTAACAGGTGTAGGCCTCACATATACGAGGTCGAATCCGCATGTCAATACCTGATTGGCCTCCACCTCTCTTACTCTCTCTCTCTCTCTCATATACACACACACACACACAAAAGCATCTCCACTCTCTCTCTCTCTCTCACAATCAAATTCAATTCTTCTATCAGCTCAAGATCAATTCAATTACCAATGGAGACGAGGGAACGGAGCTTCTGCGGGCGGCACGTGAGGGACCCGTGCAAATCGTTTAGTTGCCGGTGCCGGACTCTGGTGAGGGAGCGGAGGGCCAGGCTCTACATACTCCGCCGCTGCATCATAATGCTGGTGTGCTGGAGCGATCGTGGTGCTGACTCTTGAAATATTTTTTTTTCTCCTCAATATTTGTAGGATTTTTAGTATAAATTTAGTGCGTGTGTATATATCAAGAAAATGCATGCTGGAAAAAAAAAAATTGCACTGCATTTGGACTTCGTTATGATTATGTGTTGCAAAAGTGATACTGAGAGCTATTATAGTTCATTTTAAGATGTATGTATGTACATCCATTAGCAAATAATACGGAGCGTGTGTTAGGCAATTGAAAATTAAGGGCCCAGCTGCATTTTAAATATTTTTATGTTCTTTTTCCCCCCTTTTTTTTCTTTTTTATTTTTGAGATTAATCCGTCTCTTACTCGATCTTAATAGCATCGCCTCTTGTTGATCATCTTCTTTGTTTGCCAAGATTTTAGGGAGGGGTTCAGTGAAATCGATGTTGTCTTGTGATAGTAGGGGCTGTTGGTCTTGCTAATTTTTCGTGTTTTAGAGAGAAATTGTGTTTTTTTTATTTCTTTGATGTATTTGGGATATGGGTTTTTTGCTAATTTTCAGCTTTATTTTTATTTAATTATCTTTTTGTTTTACAAGATACTACAGTGAATTCCTTCACAAAAAAAAAAACAATATACTACAATGGAGTGGAATGATTTTGTGATGGTAGGCTTTTGATCAACTAGCCTTTATGAGAAATATTATGATAGATCTCGTAGGAAAAAGTTTGCTTTTTCTTTTCACATCGCAGCATAAATATGAGTTTATCTTTCCTGTAGAAAACAGAAAATCCAGTGAAGTGAAATATGACCTTTGCTTTCAATTGATTTTTTTGTTTGCTTTGACTAGCAGACTCAATTTTCATCAGACATTTCATATATGCAAGTCCTTTTAATTTATTCTCTTTCTTCTTCTATTTTCTTTTTTAAGAATCAAAGTTTGTCTGAATAATTTGGTAGCCATTGGCTCTCTCTATCTCCTTCTCTCTTGAGAGTATTATATCTAAATCCCATTTGTATTTAGTACTAATTATAACCACCATGATGTGAACATACAACATATTATGTTTCTTCTTTAGATTTATGGTAATACACACACACACACACTAGGGGTGGCAGACGGTTCGCGACCCGCCCCGACCCGACCCGGAGTTAGCGGGTCTGGGTTTGGGCTAAGTGGGTTTGGGTTGTAATCGGGTCAACCCATCTGACCCGATTATTATATGGGTCGGGTCGACCTGAACCCGCCAGACCCGCTTGAGTTTAGTGTATATGCGTGAGCCCAATTTCGAACCTGTGACCTCTAGTGTATGAGTTTAGTGTGATGACCAACCATATCACCAAACAATTTAGTAATATAGTGTAAAGATATTGTATTTAAGCCTTAATAATCGGGTCAAATGGGTAGGGTTGGGTCGACCCGATTAAGTCTGGGTCGGGTCTAGCTTTGAATTTTTGACCCGTATAATAATCGGGTTGGGTCGACCCGACCCGATTATTATACGGGTCGAGCAGTAATTGGGTCGGGTCGACCCGACCCGACCCAATTGCCACCCCTAACACACACACACACTAATTTGTTGGATTTTTGAATTAAAATAAAGAGAAAAACTTTCATTTCAAATTTTGTTTACCAAGTCAACTTTGATCAAATCTCAGAATCTAAATCAGTTGAGAAAATATCTCAACTGCTTGGATTTTCTGTTAAAGTTGTTACAACAACTGTGGTTCTAAGGCTATAAATAGAACCTTAGTTCAGTTCTCAACACACAGTTCTCATTTTCTATTCTTTCTCTTTGAAATTTTTTTTGAGGCCTACTCTTCGTGAGAAGGGCTTCATCTTCTCCTTTCTTTATTTTTGGATAACCGTTCTGAATCTGAGCAGAGGCCTGGTGCTAGCGTTTGAGGGAGTCTTTACCGCTAGTTGACGGGGGCAATTCGACGTGCGGACGAGAGGACCGACCATTTGTCTTCTAGGGCAGTGCGTCGCACGACTACATCTCCTAAGCCAGCAATCTTTGTCTTTATTTAATTTTGTTGCATGTTTAATAATTGATACACATTTAATTTGATTTGTGCTAAGTTTTAATTATTGCATGTTTTTTTAAAGGAAAAAAAGGGTTAAATATACAACATAATTTACAACACTTTGCAATCCCACACGCGCACATATGCGCGCGCGCGCGCACACACATATGCATACATATAAATATTCTAGCGATTTGCTGACGAGTAAATCTTACTTCAACTTTGTCAAGAAATAGAAATTAATCGTTCGATGTCTGCTCGTTCTTCATCAATTTGTATTATCTGACCTAGGTTTATTTTTATAACAGGTTTCGGTGGAACTGTTAAAGTGAGTAATTAATTTTCAAGAAAATTTATTTCTTCCCATTTCATTATTCTTTTAGTTACTATATTTGAAGATAACAGATTTGTTTCTACTACTGTTATTTTTTCTGATTTAGTTATATTTCTAGCTTTAGGCGCTAGTGTATTTAGGACTATATAATGAATCCTGTAAATTACTGCAATTATTTCATATTCAGAGAGAAAATTATATCTATGGGTCTTTAAATTAACGTTGCAAATTCTAAAATATTTGGATCAGTCAAAGATAAAGTTGAATTTGAATTTGAATAAACATTAAAATAGACTGGTCTGTGACACATATTAGTCTGCATAACCCCATAAGGGATTGGACATAGTCCAGGCATCTTGCATCTCGCATCTCGCAAGGATGTCAATAGGAATGCTTTCAATCCTTGAAGATTTAGTGATTTTAATGCAATTTGGATTAAAGTAATATGAATAAAATTATATTTATTAATAAAAGAAGATAAAGCGTCTTCTAATAGTAATTTTATTGATTGCTCATGCTCATTATTGTCCGCTTGGATAGTTTTCTCCATAGTTTTTATTGCTATAGTAGATTTAAAATCAAACATACCAATTTGATATATTTCTTTTGATGAAACTTTAAGAATAGACCATTTATTTAGGCTTTCTAATTGTATAGGATATTCTATTAATTTGCGTTCTTAACAAATTTACCCTTATTTTGAGTTCTAGAACTTGAACCTATTGGTTCATTATCTTTCAATCAACATGAAGCCGAATTCTCGGTGAGGATTCTGGACTTCTCCTCAAATTCTTCTGAATCACGAGTTGAGAATGCTCAATTACTTCTTGATTGAGAAAGTATTGAACCAAAATTTGGTCACCTATTCTGTACTTATAAGATGCAAGTAGTTACTAAACCAACTTTTTCTATTTTAAGCTGAGTTTATCTATCTAACCTATTGCTAGTCTACATAACCTAGCCTGACTGTCAATGATTTATGAGAACAAATTCTACATTGATTTAGAAGGTGCGGTCCTACTAGGTGGAAGCCAGATCTAACATTACTAAAATAAATTAATCAAAGTCTAAACAAGAAATAAGCTAAAGTAATAATTAACTACATGCTAAAAGTACATAATGGTATACCTTTAAGCTAGAACCATTTTCATGGCTTTGATACCATTCGGTAAGAATCTTAATGCCAAGAGCCCTATTTAGAATCGAAGTCTTGGAATAAGGACCCAAGCCCTGAGGTGAACCAACAATAAGAGGAGGCATCCAAGTGATGGCAAAACTTTTATTTTATTTACTAGAATTTTATAGAGTGGGATATAGCAGAAGAAGAGAGAGGGAGAGATTACAAGGGAGCAACAATAGAAATAAGAGAGACAGGGACGTTCGAGCGCTCCTCTTCCTTAGGCTGTGCATTCAATATATAAAGAACCCTGGGCTCTAGCACTTTCTTAATGCGGTAGGTCATTGTAGGCTGTCTAAAAATCATTAAAAGACAACCCATTAAAAAAGGCAGAGTTTCAGGTTCTAGACGCAGGACTAATGATGGCCATCCGCGTCTCAGCATCAAGGCGCGTGGGCTCAACACCCGCGTCTCAGCATCAAGGCGCGTGGGCTCAACACCCGCGTCTCAGCATCAAGGCGCGTGGGCTCAACACCCGCGTCTCAACCTCAGGGCGCGAGGGTCCAAGGCCCACGTCTCGGTTATAACCGCCCTGGTTATGGGGCCAGTCACCGCCCACATAGCGGGGAAGTTAGCCCCTCATTGTGGAGCACTTTTAGGGGGCACGTTCACCCCTGAAACCTCTATAAATAGCCCGCCGCTATAGGAATGGGAGAGACAACACAAGAAACAAGAAATAGACAAAGACTACACGCAGGCAGACAGAGAGAGAAGGAAGAGAGAGCTTAACTCTTCAGCAAGCTTGCTGCATACAAGTTGCTCTTTGCCTACCTTCTCTTTGAGAATTTGATAGACAGAGTTGTGCTACTCCTTCTACCAGCCGAAGAGAAGATCCCCGAAGGTCTAGACGGTCACCCGGTCAACGGAGAACAAGATTCACTCTCCATCGCCACTCGAAGAACCCAGCCTTAAACAAAGGAAGGATTCAAGGCTCAACATCCTCCCTCCCTTGTAACCGGAATACTAGTCCGTTGTAATTTTTCAATTTGATTCAAGAAAATCTTACTTCGAGCTCGTACCTTCTCCGTGTGCGTACAAGAGATGGCGACTCCGCTGGCGAATTCATTTGTTACCGACGAGCAAATCGTGGCGCAAGGTGACATCCTCCGTAAGGGGAAGATGGTCGAATCGCTAGTTGTCGAGTTCGACCAGGCGAAGTACGAAGAGTTTCTCTCTTCCGTCTCCAAGAGCCCAAGGACCCGCGTCTGCCGCAGGGTCTCGACGGGGAATGGCCCCGAAGCCCGATCTGAGGCTCTCTCGGGCGCCGCTGCTGCCAACTGTGCCAAGCAGGATACACGCGCCAACGCCTCTCAGGAGGCCCGCGTGGTCTCAGGCACAACTGCCGTTGCGACCAACCGCGCCACGCGGAACACACACGTCAGCGTCTCTCAGGAGACCCGCGTGGTCAAAATCTCTGGTGTCCAGCATCAGATCGTCATTGGTCTCTCTCCACCTCCACGACGCAACCGAAATGCTGAGCGTCGTCAGAGGAGGCGTGCGCGTCAGCTTCAAGTTGGAACTTCTGATTGTCCAACTGAGGCTGCACGCAACGCACAAACTGGCGTCTTAGCTGCGCTGCATCCAGCGCGCGAAGTCCGCATTTGGCGGCCCAAACACGAGACTCCCCAAGTTAGGTCCTCTGAAGACCAACTTATCAAACGCCAAGGTGAAACCTCTGCGCCTCGTCAAGCGCAAGAGGCACGCCCCCATAGGCGTGGGGCCCAGCAACCCACTCTCTCTCAAACTCTTCTGCCCCGACGGACTAAGCGGCAACGCGACAATCGCGTCTCGTCTCAATAGAAACGCCAGACGCGCGTCTTACAGCCGCGGCGTGAAAGTCGCGTCCCTGAAACCTGCGTCCAGGCTGTACAGCATATAGATGCCTCCCGTCTTCGACGTTGCGAGGTTAATCTCTTCGATCCCCCTCCCGTGGATCTGAGGGATTACTTGACGAAGAAAAGAAGTGCCAATCAGGTCACTTCATCATGTTGCTGCCAACGGCTCATCTCTATGCTCTCCAAGTGCCGTTGTGGTTCAGGTGTGCACCAGCAGTCTTTAGTTAGACAGCTGACCCTGATACCCCCGTCAGCCAAAAGAAGACACTCTCATAGGCGGAGGATGTTCTCTGACACTGAATACCCAGAGCTCACTGCAAATATGACAAGCAGGAGCAGAGGAAAACAGCCTGCAGTCAGCTCTGACGAGTCTGACTCTGAACCGGAAGGAGTGTATCGACACACTCGTACCCGGACCGGGGCCATTCCCCCGATCGACTATAATGCCCTGGCCCGGGGCGTCAAAATGAATGACTCTCATTCTGCTGTAGCAGAATCGCAGGCCTCAAATTCCTCCATCGAGAAGGAGGCCTCATCTATATGACAAGCACTCCTGAGGAGACGGCCCGGCGCCTGGAGCTGCAAGCCCAGGTCCAGAAGGAACAACTTGAGATGATTCGTGCTCAGCAAGAATCTATCGACTCTCTCAAGCAGTTGCTTGCGCAGTTGCTCGAAGACAGGAAGAAATCTCCCCCTATAAAGTCTAAGGGCAAGAAAAAAGAGGGTGAAAGCTCGTCTTCTGTGCACCCTGATGGAGAGAAGCCCACCTCGACCTCGTCCAAATCCTCGTCGCAAGGGAAAGGCGACCAAAATCAGGGGAAGATTCATTCCGAAAGAATGAATCAATTAGAGCAACGCCTTGAGGCCCTCACCAACCGTAAAGGCCTCCAGGAAGCGGGAGTGGTCCGGCCTTATCCGGCCGAGTGGGACTTGGTTTCATACCCGCCCAAGTTTAAGGCTCAAACCCTCCAAGCATTCGATGGGAAGGGGTCACCCAACCAACACCTCTACTACTTTAAATCCCAAACAGGGAATGTAGTAGACAATGATGCCATCTTGGCACGTCTTTTCATTGGCACCCTGAAAGGGCTCGCCTTCGAATGGTTTATGAAACTCCCGGAGGGCTCCATAAAGAACTGGGGTGATTTGGAGAAGCTATTCCTAACGCGCTTCTTCGAAGACGACTCGGAAGTCACGATGCCCACCCTTTTGGCTACCAAACAGCGAAAGGGAGAGTCCGTCAAATCTTTCGTGGAAAGATTTCAGAATGTGGCACTCCGATGTCCGAGCGGTATGACCCAGGTCACCCTGATAGAAACATGTCGCCACAATCTCCAAACCTCACTCCTTGCTCAAATAGAAGTTGCTGAAAGCCGTACCTGGAAGCAGTTGGTCAACAAGGTGAACAGGCTGAGGAGATTGTTGCCCGCGTCAGGGCAGAAGAAGGGAAGCCACGGCCAGAGAGGTCAACCAGGCGTGCGCCAGACACATCCCTCCAGATAAAGCGGAAGGATAATTTGGCAACGGAGACCAAATCTCCCGCCAAACCTCAACCGGTCAAGGCGAGTGGCTCTTCAAGCCAGCCACGCGCCAACAAGCAGTATTCTTTCAAGGAGGAACATGTCGATTCGCTCTTTAAGCTACTCAACAAGAGCAATAGACTGAAGCTCCCTGAAGCCAGGCGTCCTGAAGAAGTCGGTAAAACCGACAATCCTAATTACTGCTTATACCACAGGATGTTGGGACACCCCACCAAAAGCTGCTACGTCTTCAAGGACATCCTTCAGGCCCTGATTGACGCAGAGGTATTAAAACTCCGACCAGAGTAGAAGAAGGTGACGGCTAACATGACGTCAGTTCTCCAGTTCAGAAGACAACACCCAACGCCTTCGGGGGTGGTCCCTGTTCCGAAAGGAGAGTTAAGAGTGATCAACACAGATCCTCACCAGCAACAAGAGAAAGGCCTGATACCTGTTCCCACGCCTCGAGGGGAAATCATGTGGGTCACCCTGACCTTGTTGACGCCCAGCAATGGACTACTGTAACTAACAAGAAGTCCAAGGGCAAGGCAAAGGCATCATCCTGCAATATGGTGTGTGCCTCTTCTCAAGAAGTGGATACCGATATTCCTTCGCTAACCGACTCGGAAGAGGAGATAATAGTTCTGGCCGCAGAGCCCGGTCGGCTGGTGGCGGAAACCCGCTCAGGACAGCCCTACTTGAAGAAGTATGGCGAAATGGTGGCAACCCCTCCACAACCAGCTGCAGAGCCAACCAAGCCCTCCACAAAACAACCCGTGGAGAAACAGAAGGAGATTCGATTTTCTCGAGCCCTTCAAAAGGGCATCGCGGAAGGATCTACGGCGCCTTATCGCTTTGATGTCCTGGCTCAATTGGCCAACATCCCGGCACGGATTACCCTGTATGAGCTTCTTAGGCTGTCGAAGTCAACCAGAGAAGCTCTACAAGAGGCTCTGGCAAATGCTGAGGTCTTCATGACCCAGGTGCCAAAGGAGGAAGATGTAGAGAATTGTCTCCACACCTCCCAGAATGCCCCCTGCATCACCTTCACGGCAGAGGATATGCAGGTAAAAGGGAAGCATGATCGACCCCTGTACTTCACAGGGTATATTGGATCATCCGAAGTGAACCGCATTCAGGTAGATCCAGGGTCCGCGTTGAGCATCATGCCTCGCCGGGTCATGCAACATCTGGGCATCCCTACTCATCGTTTGAGCCCTACCCAGACAACTATCTATGGGTTCAATGCCAACAGGACCCGTCCGATGGGGAAGATCAAGCTCAAATGCCAGATTGGAAGTTTAAAGTCGGAAGTGACATGCTACGTCATTGATGCCGACACTTCCTACAACCTATTGCTGGGACGACCGTGGATTCACCGCAACTCCATCGTTCCCTCCACTCTCCATCAAGTCATGAAATACATTGACGAGAGTGGAAAGGTGCAGACGTTGATTGCCGAAAGGCATCCATTCAAAGGGGTCGAGAATTATTTCACAGACTCCTTACTGTACCAAGATCCCGTGGAGACGGATGAAGTCCCACAACCGGAGGAACCAGACTCTGGTAATGAAGCCGACACCGAGCTGGAGGAAGATGAGCGTGTGTGGGAGCTAGATCCACCTGTAACGAGCATTGATAAGCTCGATGTTAATAATACCACCGACGATGTAGGCGGTTGGTACATTAATGAAGAATTAGATTTAGCGTATTTTTCTGTGTTTGCTTCTGATTCAGTGCCGTTGACACTAGTACCGACGTGGATGACGGTCTCTGGTCGGCAATGGATGCTTTGACATCGTTGCATGTACCAGTGAAATCGTCTTTTAAAACATGTCGAAATGTCGACGATGCGCAACAATTAATATTCATGGTTCCAGCGAGAAGGAAGGGCCAAAGACAATTCTCTTCAGACGAATTGAATCCGAACCAATGAATCATGAAGAATCAGGAAGTGAGCAGGAATCCCCTCAGTTCGGTCATTATGAGCCAAAGACACTCAGAATGATGAAAAACATGGGGTATGACCTAACCAGCAGACTCGGGTTGAACTTCGGCAAAGGACGGAGGACGCTACTTCGATCCTTTGTGCCAAAAGGAAAAGCACCCGATTATTATCATCAGACGCGCAGGGGGTTGGGCTATGTATCAACTCTGACTCCATCAGCCTCTGATTCTGGGGGCTCATTTGGCCATAAATACTCTTCAGGCACGTTATCATGGGAGTCAGATGCTAGTGTCGGCAACATCTTCAAAGAACTTTCGGTGCACATGGTTTCAACAAGCCATCTGGAAGATGAAGATGAAGAAATGATCCGATCCGATGCAGATCCTTGGATCAGACATTTAAACACTCTGTGGGACACTCGCTTTGAACAGCGCGAACCACCCACAGAAGACAAGATTGTTCAGATTAATCTAGGAGATGAGGCTAATCCTAAGCCCATCTTCATAAGCGACGGCCTGTCACCGTCAGAGAAAAAGGATCTAATATCTCTTGTTCAAGAGTACAGAGATGTCTTCGCTTGGAATTATGAAGACATGCCTGGACTTGATCCTCAGGTGGCTATGCACCGCCTTAACATCAATCCGGACGTAAAGCCTGTTAAACAACAACAGCGACGGTTCCGTCCAGAAATAATTGAGGCGATTCAATCGGAGGTCAGAAAGCTCATAGATTCTGGCTTCATCAGGGAAGAGCAACATCCCGATTGGGTAGCCAACATCGTCCCCGTTGCTAAGAAAAAAAAAAGACCCGGATCTGCATCGACTTCCGTGATCTAAATGAGGCTTGTCCCAAAGACGAATTCCCATTGCCAATCACAGACGTCATGATTGACAATACCTGCGGATTCGAACGAATGTCCTTCATGGACGGATTTTCAGGATACAATCAAATCAAAATGTATCCTGACGACGAAAAGCACACCTCCTTCAGGACACCATTGGGGTTTATTGCTATACCGTCATGCCCTTCGGACTGAAGAATGCGGGGGCAACCTATCAGAGGGCCATGAACGCCATTTTCCAGCAGCACATACGCAAAACGGTAGAATGTTATGTTGATGATATTGCGGTAAAAAGTCGCACTAAGGGTGATCACATAGCTGACCTGAAGGTGGTCTTCGACATCATGCGGGCTCATCGATTGAAGATGAATCCCAACAAGTCCTTCCTGGGGGTGGCTAGTGGTAAATTCTTAGGATTCATTGTAACCTCCACCGGGATCTATTTGGACCCGAAAAAGGTTCAAGCTATCCAGGAGATGCAGCCTCCAAGAAATCTCAAGGAACTCAGGGGATTACAAGGACGATTGGCGTACATCCGCAGGTTCATCTCAAACTTCTCTGGAAGATGCCAACCCTTCGCTAAGTTAATGAAGAAGGGTGTCTCGTTCATTTGGGATGGCGCTTGCCAACAAGCATTTGAGAAAATCAAGCAATACCTCACCCAACCACCAGTCCTTGCAGCTCCGATATTCGGAAAGCCTTTCCTGGTGTACGTCCGGGCAATGGATCATTCTTTGGGAGCTATACTAGCTCAGAATGATGATCAAGGACGAGAGCGAGCAATCTACTATCTGAGTAGAACAATGATCGGAGCCGAACATCGGTATAATCCGATCGAGAAGGAATGTTTGGCATTAGTGTTCGCCATTCAGAAAATGCGACACTATCTGGTAGGCCAAACTATAAACGTCATATCAAAAGTCAACCCCCTGAGGTTACTTATGACTAAGCCTTCATCATTGAACGGCCGGCTGGCAAAATGGGCCATATTGCTATCTCAATATGAAATGCACTTTTTACCACAAAAAGCTGTGAAGGGACAAGCGGTGGCGGATTTTCTGGCTGAGCATCCAGATCCGAGGGTAACCAAGCTTTACGACGATCTCCTAGACGTGGTCGCTAAAGCCTGCCAAACCCAGACATCCTTTGAAAGGCAGGTGTGGCAACTTTTCTTTGATGGTGCGTCCAAAACGAGCCCAAAAGGACACCTAGTAGCAGGGGTAGGAGTAGTACTTGTCTCCCCACAGAACTATGTGATTTCTCGAGCTGTCTCATTAACTGAGCCGCGTTCCAACAATGTGGCGGAGTACAATGCTCTTTTGATTGGGATGCAACTCGCCGATGATATTGGCGTTAAAAATCTCGAGGCATATGGTGACTCCAAACTCATCGTTAGCCAGGTTCGCGGGGAGTACGAAGTCAGACATAAAGACCTAGTACCCTATTACAACGCAACTGTCCACATGGCTGGAAGTTTACAAACTTCTACATCGACCATGTACCACGCAAGCAAAATGCGCATGCAGATGCACTGGCATCCCTCGCGGCCTCCTTAGCTCTTCCAGCTGGAGCAATGGAGAAAGTATTCGTCTACAGCTACGACCTGTATTGCCCGAGAACTGCCCTCGAAGACTATCAGGGGTCAAAGGGAGAGTGTCAAGGCAAAGAAGCGCTGGAATTGTCAACCGGGCCAGAACTTAAAGACTGGCGATTCCCCTATATCGACTATGTCTTGTACGACATCCTGCCTGAGGACGCCAAGGAAGCGGCTGCCATTCAAAGGAAAGCCCCTAAATTTTACTACAATGCGATTACACGAACATTGTATCGTCGATCGCATGACGGGATCTTGCTCCGGTGCCTCTCACCAAAGGAGGCTCAAGAGGTATTGAAAGAAGCCCACGACGGCATGTGTGGATCTCACCAACCCGGCCCAAAATTGGCACATCGACTCCAAAGGTTGGGTTACTATTGGCCCAAGATGATTGCCGACGCCGTCACTTATGCTAAAAGATGTCACGCTTGCCAAGTGCATGGCGATTTCATCCATCAAGCACCAGAGTACCTCCATTCTATGACCTCTACCTGGCCATTTGAAATGTGAGGGATGGATGTAGTTGGCCCTATCAGCCCACTATCATCAAAAGGATATCGGTTCATTTTGGCAATAACCGATTACTTCTCTAAATGGGCCGAGGCCATCCCTTTGAAGGAGGTAAAATCATCTAACGTGATCAAGTTCGTAAAGCATCACGTCATTTACCGTTTTGGTGTACCTCGGTGAATTGTCCATGACAATGGACCCCAGTTCATCAGCCAGGCCTTCCAGAGATTCTGCGCTAAGTTCAGAATCCAGAGTGTGTCCTCAACGGCATACTATCCTGCCGCTAATGGCCTCGCAGAAGCTTTCAATAAGACACATCTCAAATAGAATTTATTTTTATAAAAATACTTCCAAAACTTCTTTTGAAATTTACTATTTGAGAAAACCTAATGTTTCATATTTTAGAGTTTATGGTTGTAAATGCTTTGCTTTAAACACTAAAGATAATTTAGAAAAATTGATACCAAATCCTTTGAAGCTATATTTGTTGGGTATTCAAATACTAATAAGGCCTATAGAATTTTCAATAAGTCTACTTTGATTATTGAAGAATCTATGCATGTCAAGTTTAAGGAATCTAATGCTTTTGTGAAGAATATTATAGAGATTGATTTCTTAGAAAGATATGGAGAAAGTAACCCTGAAGGACTCACCTATATAAGAAGAAAAGCCAAAGCTTGATGAATAAGGTGAAATTAAAGAAGTTGAAGTGGAGCCCATACTACCACTCCCAAAGGATTGGAGATATGATTCAAATCATCCCAAGGATCTCATCATATGTGATGTATCTAAGGGGGTAACTACTCGATCCAAACCCTATGATTTATGTGGCTATTTTACTTTTATTTCTCATATAGAACCAAAGAACATCCTTGAAGTCGAGGGCAACTCGTATTGATTGCTTGTAATGCAAGAAGAGTTTAATCAATTTGAGCACAATCAAGTTTGACACCTTGTTCCTAGACCTCATGATAGACCAACTATTAGTACTAGATAGATTTTTAGGAACAAATTGGATGAGTCAGGTAATGTTATTAGGAATAAAGCTAGTTTAGTGGCTCAAGGTTACACCCAGATCGAAGGTATCGATTTTAAGAAAACTTTTGCACCTATAGCATGGCATGAAGCCATACGGATGACACTTGCCTTGCTTCATTTAAAGATTTCAAGCTTTTCCAAATGGATGTCAAAAGTGTATTTTTAAGTCGTTTTATAGAAGAAGTGTATGTTGAACAACCCTCCGGGTTTGTTGATCCTTCACATTTAGATTTTATTTTTAAACTTGACAAACCTTTATATAGTTTAAAACAAGCTCCAGGAGCTTGATATGAAAGACTTTCAACTTTTCTAATTTTAAATGATTTTGTAAAAGGTAAAGTTGACACCACTTTGTTTACAAAGCATCTAAATAGTGATATTCTAATTGTTCAAATTTATGTTGATGATATTATTTTTGGATCCACTAATGAAAAGCTTTGTAAAGATTTTGAATCATGCGTGAAGAATGAGTTTGAAATGTCTATGATGGGAGTGATAAACTACTTCCTTGGGCTCCAAATCAAGCAAAAAAGTAATGAAATTTTCATAATCAAGCCAAATACACAAGAGAACTTATCAAGAAATTGGGCTTGAAGATGCAAAGTTAAGCAAGACTCCCATGGCCACTACCACAAAGCTTGACAAGGATGAATAAGGTATAAATGTAGACATTAAACTTTATAGACGCATGATTGGTAGTTTACTTTATTTAACGGCTAGTAGCCGGATATTATGTTTAGTGTTTATCTATGTGCTAGCTTTCATTCTTATCCTAAAGAGTCACTTAATTGCGGTAAAATGTATTATTAGATATCTTAAGGGCACTATTGGAATGAGCTTGTATTATCTGATTAGTCTCTAAAAGTGCATATTTCATATCATATCTTTACCTTTATTTTATATAAAATATTGTTAATAATGGTCTTCTTGTATGTTCCTAGGCCAATGGTGTGGAATGAAGAAGAAGATCAAAAATCCCATTTATTTGATGATTTGTAGATTCTATAAGTAGCTATTGACTTGGAGCCTATTCTGTGAATTTTGGGAACAGGAAACTAGAAACCAGCAGGGGGACCAACATGGGGATAAGGCAAAAGGCTGCAGCAGGTAGCGCCGCAGGAGCAGCTCCCGTATTGTCGCGAAAATGCGTCGCGTTTCATTGGCAAGATTCTCAAGAAATTCGTATTGAAAAGTTAACGGGACTGGGACGACAAGTTAGGTGAATGCTTATGGGCTTATCGCACAACTGTGCGAACCCCGACTAAAGCCACGTCGTTTTCTTTGGTATACGGGTGTGAAGCCGTGCTTCCACTAGAAATCCAAATTCCATCTCTACACGTCGCCTTGACAGCAGAGATGACAACAGAGGAGAAGCATCGACAGCGACTCCAAGAATTGGAAGCCTTAGACGATAAGCGTCTGCAGGCCCAACAGCAAATCGAGCTCTACCAGGCTCGAATTACCAGAGCCTTCAAAAAGAAAGTTAAAATGCGAACTTTCAAGAAAGGCGATCTTGTCTTAGCCGTCAGAAGACTCATGGTAATGACGCACAAGACAAAAGGAAAATTCCAACCCAAATGGGAAGGGCCATTTGTAGTAGAGTCAGTCTACTCAAATGGGTCATATCGTCTCATAACTTCAAATGGCGATACACTCATGATGCCGATCAATGGCAGATTCTTAAAGAAGTACTATTCTTAATAGTACTCCTCCCCCGATCAAGTTAAAAGTACACCTCTGATCAAAACAAGAAGAGCTTCTTCATTAACATCCGACGCCTCCGACGGCTAAGGATAGAGGAAAACGTTAGCTTTTAAGCCCAACATAAATTTTCGACAACTCATCATGCTGAGGGGAATAGCATGGCTAGCCCAACTCAAACGGTAGTTGGTAAAGGCACCTCAAATCCGTTAATAGCTGAGGTTTGCTAAAAATCCTAAGTGGACTCAACTCCACTCTCCCCTCCAAAATCCCTTACCAATTCTCATCCACAGAATGGTATGTCTACAAAATACAGTTGTTGCCAAGTTAACACTATACCTCTGGCACTTCAAACTCCACTCGTCCATTCTCATAATAGGATGACAGGTCCTCAAATTGCTCATATCGCAAATCAATTTCTGTCAAGTTAATATCACACCTCTGACAAATTACTGTTAAGATTACACTTCTAAACAGTACATCAAGTTTCTGCCAAGTTTAATACCACACCTCTGACAGTCACTTTCCTCCAGACTTCCATGTCGAAGCCGAAATGGATGATGCTAAGTTCAACATCATACCTCTAGCATCCAATTCATTGTTAAGTTCAACAATACACCTATGACAATGAATTTCCCTCGAACTTCCGTATCGGAGTCGAGATGACCAATGCCAAGTTCAACATTACACCTCTAGCATTGCCCTCACTGTCAAGTTAAACATCACACCTATGTCAGTGACACTTCTGTTTTCCCAAATGAAACTGAAGTATTTCTGAGTCAGGTTAATATCACACCTCTGACTCACATCCTTGTCAGGTTAGCATCATATTTCTGACAGGACTACATTCAACCCGTTAAGTTAATATCACACCTCTAACGGTAAAAACCTTCTTAGATTCCCCACGGATCTAGATTCACTTGCTATTCTCTTCAATAGAATAACAAGTCTACCTAAACACATTGTTAGGTTAATACTACACCATTAACAGTGTTTTCCTTCAAATCCCCAGCTGAGCTTAATCGAGTGAATCCTAAACCTTGATAAAGGCCCATTTTCCCTGGGGGTACGAGTCTCACTTGTCATTCTCCTTTATAGATTAATAGGTCCACAAAATTGTCTTATCTCTTGTCAAGTTAATATTACACCTCTGACAGCATTGGGGAGTTCCAAAAATAAGATTTCTCTCTAAAAGTTTGACTGTTTGAAATTATCATCATAGTTTTGACAAGTCAAAGTCCTTTGTTTCTATGCGTCTGACTAAAAGAAAAAGTTCAAGACAATAGAAGGAGAAAAAGAAAAGTGTCACTTTTATTTATATCCAGGCACATGAAAGTGATACAAAAACGCTCTCTTATACAATAAGATTAAGTGTTACAGTTAAGGAGTACAAAGAAGTCTCTTTCTCTCTCAGAGGTTGCACTCGCTCCTCAGCTGCATGTTATTCCGAGTACAGGATGCTTGGAAGGGCGCCAAAGTAGGACCGGACATAGTGGCAACGATCAGAAGCTGGTTGCACCACGATGCATGATGTAAACATCGAAGAAGTCTCTGGTTGATCGAGAACAATGGTGGTTCTTGAGGTCTGATGGCAGCAGAATCTTCTGATCCCACCTGACCATCCGAAGCCGGGTTATGATCCGTCGAACATCTCCATCCAAAGTGGGGGTGTGATCCTTCATTGATGAACATCTCTTCCGCCAGAAAATCGTCCAATGAGCATGGAGTTTCCTCGATGTCACTTCTGGGGTAAGAGATGAGGTTTTAAGACCTCACAGGGGATGCTACCCACCACTATATCCGCCGCTACCCCCGCCGCCATCCTTACTCTGACCATGCCATGCCAGCAAGCATGACTGGTGCGTCGAATTCAAAGAGATCTTGGCGAGGGTTAAGTCCCCGCCAGGGACCATGATTTCTTCCCTTGTGGACGACGGAGACTATGATTTCTTCCCTTGTGGACGAACATCGAACAAGTTCGCCGGCCGATATATTCTCCCACGGGCCCAGCGAATGTGAAAAAGGATGATCAAGCCTACCTACAAGAAGCAAACAAGGGAATTAGACAATTCAGAGCTTAGTATACTTCGACAGAAGAAAACTAAGTCACAAACGCGGTTATTGCTGAAGACTGCAGACGCGGGAATGACCCGCACGCTGGGCCAGATTCCTGCAAACAGACGCGAGCAAGACTGTGATGCACACAGAATTCAAACGCGACCTAATTCCACATCCGCGTCTAAGATACAAGGCGCACAGAGAATCAGACGCCAAAAATTGCCATCTCTCTGTTGGAGGAACATGAGTTGCAAAAGTTCAGGCCTGAAACCTTCGACCCGAATTGAAATTCTTCCAAATCAGTGGCCTCAAGACGCGAGCTCTGTGTGCAAAGCCCGCGGCCAGGTACCAACGACTTCAATACTTGCGTTCAAAAAAGTTTAAGTCGATGGCGCAAATTCCAGAAGAGGAATGCATCAACCACGACTTCGCAAGAAAGTCCAGATGATATCTCTCTAAGAGATATACTAAAATTCAAACTTGGTTGGATCTAAAATGTCATGGTAAGTGGGCATGGCATACGCGCAGAGGCCTCTGTCAAGAGTTGAACTCTCTACATTGAGGCGCGGACGTAAAAGGTGCTCAGGGAGACGCTTCCTATCATTGAAATCACTTGACAGTGGTAATCTACTGAAGAGACCAAACAGAAGCGTGGAAGCTCTGGGTCATCTTCGTCCATGGAGGCAAACCCCTGATAGGGTCCTTGAAGGGAGAAGATAGAGTCTCTCAGAAAGGGAGAAGACAGAGTCTCTCAGAGCACTCGCTCTCAAAAAGAACACAGTCTAAGTATGGACTGTTAAAGGGAGAGGAGGAGCCCCTATTTATAGGCAGCCCATAATAACCGTAGTTAATGGTTCATCAATTGGAACCGTCGGCCTTAATGACCACACGACTGTCAAAGCCCAATGGGAGGCTGACGCGTGGAGTGTCGCTTCGGGAAGCGTCAAAGACGCTGGTTTCCAACCGCCATCGCCGTATTAGCATTAAAAGGCATTAACGCCTAAGCCCAATGAAGAACTGACGCGTGGACAAACCGCTTCGGGAAATAATGGATGATGCGGGTTCCCAATCATCAACGGAGACTTGACGTTCAAAGATTTCACAAAATCTTTATGACAGGCTGTTTATAACGCCTGGGAAATCGTGCCAAAACGCAGGTGTGAGAGCTGCGTCCAAAGACCCGCGTCCCCTCTTTTCTCAAAAAAAAAAAAATCGGCGTCCTCCTTCATTCCAAGTTAGAAGATCCTTCGCGTCTCTTGGATGATTCAAAGTCGATCCGCGTCTCTCAACAAAAGGGACTCATTTTGGGGGCCCCAGTGGGAAAGCACATAAAGCTGCGTCCTAAGGCTTATGACTTCAGCAGAAAAAGCCCATCACCTTTACAAGCATCTTGGAGCTGCGTCTACAGCGCCACGTCCCTGACTGCGTTAATGTTAAGGGGCGTAAGACCTCATTATCCTGAACTCTGCGTCTAGATAGAGTTAAGGATTGCGACCAATGAACCACACTCAAAGCCGCGTCCTCCACGTTTGCTTGAACCGCATCTTCACTGGCAGGTCAGAATCGCGTGCCTCAGAGCCGCGTCTCTTTTATGAATCGACGCTGCGTTTCATCAAAAGAACTTAGTTTTACCTAAGTTCAGTATCCACAGTCAGTAAGGGAGCACAACCAAAATCTGTGATTGAGAGTTTGGATTCATCTACAGCGGGGCAATGAAGGTGGAACAAAAATTTCAACGACTTTTATTATTCAAAAATGATAAAAGTAGATACAAACACTCTTGATAAATAGAGTGTCCTTTTCTTTACAAAAAAAAAAGAAGAAGAGAAGGCTAAAGGTCCTGGGTCGCCAAGGAATGGATTTGCTCTCTAAGGCGATGTATCTCATGTTGACGCGCCTTCTCAGCCTCCATGAGAGCTTGGGCCCGCAGATCCGCCTCAGGTAAAAATCCCTGCGCTCGTACTCGGAGGGATTCCAGCTTGGACGAACGAACAGAGAGGTTTGCTTCAATTTGCGCCTTGGCAGCCTCTAACTCTGCTAGCCTCTTTTCAGAGGTAGCAAGCTTCTGTTCGTTAATAGTAATCACTGTCTCAGCTCTGGCTATGGCAGCCTGAGAATCAAGGATAGCCTGCTTTGGAGCCTGCATGATCATCTCAGATTCCTTGGACTCGATCGCTAGCCTTTGATGATCAGCCTGGAAACCTTCGAGAAGACGGGTGTTATCGGTTATCTGCTCCTCCACCTCTCTTCGCTCTTACTCTTGAGCAGCAAGGAGCCTATTCAGAGTTTCCTGGGCCTTGTGGAATGAGCCGGCATTCTCCAGGGATCGGAGCTCTCTCAGGTTTTGTCCCAGCTGCTCCACCAGCAGCAGACACGCCTGGGCTAGTGAAGGGCCTCCGGCCAACTTGATGTTTTCGACCAGGTTTCCGAGATACGTCTGGGCGAATTCAAAAGAACTACCCCAGACAGGATAAAATCGATGCATGATCGCATTGAGGCAAAGAACTGCTGCACCGTCTGGCGTGTCAGGAACTCCATGGTATCATCACCCGAGGTGTTCCCCGATCCCCTTTCTATCACGGTGTGGGGGATGTAGGTCGGCTCTTCTGGCGCAAGAGTCGGGCTGACCACGGGTACGGCAGGAGCAAGAGTAGCCACTGGCGCTTCTGGGGGTGCTACCTCCGTAGAAACCTCCACAGCCGATGACAGGGTAGTGAGCTCGACCTCCTCAGAATCCTCGGCCGAGGCTTGAGCTGTGTGGTCTCCCGGGCAGGCACTGATCGCCAAATCTCCTCCTACCTGAGCTTCCTCAATGCTCTCTGCACTTGCCTGAACCTCCTCAATGCCCTCTGCAAAATTACGAGAATATTAGCCATGACAGTAAAAGGAAGACATTTATACCAACATTTCCTTACTTGGCTGGGGGTCCAAAGGTGGCGAGTCCTTGGGTGAATCCTGTAGGGTGGAGGTCTCCCCGACTTCGAGATTACCCTCTCTTGAAGCACCCTAGTACAAGGAGACTCAGCTCTCTCATGCTGAGCCAGTTCTTGTATCATCTCCTCGATCTAGGAGGAAGCAGCAGCCTCGCTAACCATGACTAGCCCTGCAACACGAGGCCAAGTAAAAAAGAAAACGTCAAAAATCCTTCTCCTAGTTAGAAGGATGAGTTTGGCGAGTAGTGTACCTTCAGCAGCTTCAGTAGGAAGAACTGCCACTAGTGGTGATGTCGTCAACGGCTCACACCCATATATTTCCTCCTCCGAGATGTGTGAGAATTTACTCGGATCAGGAGGAGCGGGTTCATCGCCAAAGTCGACCTCATCCTCAAAATCGATTTCCTCTTCGGATGATGAAGACGACAGTTCAACGTGAGGGACCTCGACAACCGGAGCCTTGCCTCCAAATACCCCAGTGGTAAGGCTGGGGTCAACTGTCCGAGCACTGGAGATGAATACACTGGGAGACCCAGGCTGCTGTGCCTCATCTCTCCTCTCGTGAGCTGAGGAAGACCCAGGCTGAGTTGAGACTCCTGGAATCTCAACGTCACCCATTATGTCGACCTCCGGCTGCTGTGCCTCATCCCTCCTCTCGTGAGCTGAGGAAGCCCCGGGCTGAGCTGAGACCCCTGGCCTCTCAACATCGCCTCCGCTCATTATGTCGACTTCGAACTGCTCGGCCTCGTCAGCGGTGGTGGGTTTGTCAGCAGGCTCCGCTTCCTCCACAATCCTGGGGCCCCTGCTGCGCAACCTGCTGGCATAGACTAAGGGGGCATCATCCTCATCTGCCTCTTCTTCCCTCGGTTCCTCAACACCAGAAGGGATGTCCTCGGACGGAGAAACTGCAGCCGTCAAGTCTCTCCGGACCTTCTTTGGGGCAGGCTCAGCAGTGGAGGTAGAGCCTTGAGGACGCTTACCCACCGCCTGTCGAGCTTTTGCTGCTCGCGGCTCCTCCCTCGACCCCCTTCTAACCTCCTTAAGAGCCTTCAGATACTGCTCGACGCCTCGCGAGCGTTTAGTGGACCCCGACCTTGCTTCGTAACCTGCATTGATACTCTCAATGCATGAATACTCCGGAGTGAAATCTGGTGTTTGGTTGGCCTGGAAGTACCAAGTACAGAAGCTGAAGCTGGTACGGCCCTTCGGCCCTTTGATAGGCAGCTGAAAAGTTGCTTCCGTCCCCCCGGCCACGCTATAATACCAAGCCCGAGCACCTTTGAACAAATTCCCACTGAAGGTGAGTGGAGCATTGGGGTTGCCGACATATAGTTGATCATAGCCGAACTGTCGGGCGAAGCGATTCGGCATATATGGCTCGATCGTGCATGAATTCTCTTGCCGGAAAAGCACATACCCGGGCTAAATGTTGACCAACCACCAGAAAATCCCCGTTGACAGCCTCGTGAAGTCATCTTGGCCTACGAAGTCAGTAAATTGTTCCCCGAAAGATGCACCAGGAATCGCGGGGAAGCAACGATTAAGCTGGTAGTTCGAAGCCGACATGACGCACTTTCGAACGTAATACACGTAAGTATTACACCAGTTTGAACCCTCCAACCGCTGCACGAAAGGAATAAACCCCTCACACCAAGACACCGGCGTCATCAGAGAGGGACAGTGCATAAAGTACCAAGCCATTAGGTACGTGTAGGGAAGCTCAACCCGAGGATTGGGGCGCTTTATCGTCGGCCTCCCCTCCGAGTCAACAATCACCTTGCCATGGGAGTCGACGGCCTTCCCTGCCTCGCACAGATTTTGGGTTAACGTCCACAACCCGCTTTGAATACTCGCCGCCATGGCCGGGAGAAGGGCTATGGGCCTACCATAAGCCAGGAGCACCGCCGGGTACACTACGTCGGCAACAATGACTTCATGTGGCAGCGTTGGCACCACACAGCGCTTCAACCACAGCATTAAGAAGCCCGCCAACAGTGCGTGGTCGGAGATAGGGATCCGGTCTTGGTGATGGAAGCTTTCGAAAACCGTGTCAGGTTCGAAAACATCCTCGTTCGACTCCGTGGTGTAGGAGTCTACAGAAGCCTTGATCCTGTCGGCAATCTCCTCGTCAGAGCTGGGAGCCAGTCGGGTCACCGGACGGTCTTTCTGGTTGACGCCATTGCACAAGTAGCTTGCCCAAGACAGCTGCTTAACTCCCCCCGCCCTCCAAGAGGTTATCTGGCCGCAGACGTGGAAGTGACATAACACCTCCCAGTAAGTCTCGTACACTCGAGGGGACCCTTTCTTCATAAGGTGAAGCTCCTCAGTGGTTGGGACGTATTCTTCATAGGGAGAATCCCCCATTGCCAGCCCCGAGACCTCGTACAACTCATGCAGGGCGAGACCCATCTCCCCGACCGGAGTGAAGAATGTCCCCGTCAGAGGATTGTAACGCTCCAGGATCCCAAAAAAGTTTTGAGAGCTCGGTGGGATACCATACTGTACGGCCATGACTGCTTGGTACAATTCCGCTTGCTCCAACAAGCCTCTAAGGTCGGCAAGGACGAAGCTCACCATCCTGCCCCACCAATACCTCTCAGTGGAGTGGATCCACCCGGGCGAACGGAACTCGACCGGAAAATCACCCCCCACTTTCATGAACGCGTTGAGGAAAGTGGTGCCAAGTTTTGGTGTCTCTCCAACTGGGTGATCAGTCCTGAGCAGCCCTGGAAACAGGCCGAGAACCTCCCTATCATGACTATCATGGCAATATACCTTTTTGGAGCCTAGGTCGCTAAGAGTAACCTCAGGGACATATCGGGAGAGTTCCCATTTCATTTTCCGAGGGACGGACATGTGTTGAAGATAAGATAGCGGGTACATCCTCTCCATGTTTGGGAGAAAGAATCTTCTACCCCCTATCTGACGGAGCCATTTATAATCTCCGTCATACAAAGAATAGCCGCCCTCGCTAATACGGTCTCCAAAGAAGAAGGCAGGCTTCTCCAGCGGAACGCGAGCATCCGTTGTGAATGCTGCGTCAGTCATAAGCTCCCGAAAGGTTACCATGTCAACATTGGAAAGCCTCCTCCTACGCTCCTACGACCCATCAGCAGTCACAGGTACAGTCCTTTGTAGCACAAAGGTCAAATCACGGTCAGCACCACCTACGTGCCCGAAGTGGCGCCTCTTGGAGAGTGGGGCAGAAGAGTGTTGCACTGCAAAAGAAGATGGCACTTAATCAGAAATCTTAAGTGTCTATAGTCCAGACGCGGGAAAGATACTGAACGCAGAAATTGTCAAAATCCGCGTCCATGCCTGAAAATCCGCGTCCAGGCCTGAAAATCCGCGTTCAGACGCAGAAGAGATACTGGACGCAGAAATTGTCAAAATCCGCGTCCAGACCTGAAAATCCGCGACCGTGAAGCCAACAGGGAGCCTGCGTTTTGAAATTCAAGACTTATAAAAAATTTTCTAAGTACTTGGACTCAGGCGCGAGATTCATAAAAGACCAGCACCTGATGTCACAGAACACAAGGATCAAGTCCGCGTCCGAACCCTTCACAATTAGAAATATTCTAAGTGAAGAATCCGAAGTGCAGGGCTTACTGGCGCTCTATATCCAATAGACAAGCGCATCCCCAAGTGGATAAAAGCGGTGGGGTCATCAAACCCGCGCCTTCTTTATCAACTCAAAGACCGCGTCTGAGAATCAAACGTGGTTTCTATTCTGTGTTGACGATTCTCCTTTAAAAGAGGGATTTTTAGGAGTCCATGAACTTCCATTAATGGCGAAGTTTAATGACATTATACCTGAGATTGGGGCTTCCTGCGCGGAGGAACCGCCCCTCTGGGCCTCGATGACGGCCGCTTTGAAGATGATGCGGTTGGCTTGGCCTTGGGTGCCATCGTTAATCAAGAATCCGATGATGGACGATGAAGAAATAAAAAGAGACAGAGAAGACTCCTTTTTCAAAAAACCCTAACAGATGCACTCGAGACGAAAGAGATATCTCTCTGACTGTTGCCATTTATAGGCACGAAGATTCGCAAAGATACGCGGCGCGTGGCTCGATTGGTTCGGCATCGAGTCATCGCTTGACACGTGGACAGCTCATTTAATATACCGGGAAGTCCGCGCGCCAAAAGGAGATGTCCCGTCGGTTCCCCAGAACAAGTGGCGGTGCACTCATATGACATGGCACGGATTCGCACCCAACAGGCGCGCCTCTTCGATGGACGTGCCCCGTCAGCACAGCCATAGTCGCGTCCAGAAAGTCGCGTCCTTACTCAAAAGGATGCGTCTCTCCGAAGTTCGCGTCCTTCCAATCCGGCCTAGCATCGCGTCTGCCCAATGGAATATCAGTCGCGTTTTCATTTCCAAAAGACGCACCCCATGAAAGTCGCATCTTTAAAGCAGTACTATCTCTGCTCTTCAAAAAGAACTGGCATTCAGTCCTTACTTCTACAAATCAGTTCAACAGTACACTGGCACAAGCAGACGACTGTCCACTCCTGGCTTAAAGTGCACCCACGACAAGACTTAAAGCAATCAGGGAGGTTTAGACTGTGTATCTAAACACTCAACTCGATCCAGATAAGATCAAACCCGGAGCATTAACAGTCCAGTCATGAGGGTAAGCTCAGCTAGAGTCCAAAGTATTGCGAAATCCGTCCCAGTTAACCGCGGAATATCTAAAACTTTGGAGGGGGTTCTGTAGGCTGTCTAAAATCATTAAAAGACAAGCCATTAAAAAGGCAGAGTTTCAGGTTCTAGACGCAGGACTAATCAAGGAGCATGGGCTCAACACCCGCGTCTCAGCATCAAGGCGCGTGGGCTCAACACCCACGTCTCAGCATCAAGGCGCGTGGCTCAACACCCGCGTCTCAGCATCAAGGCGCGGGGGCTCAACACCCGCGTCTCAGCATCAAGGCGCGTGGGCTCAACACCCGCGTCTCAGCATCAAGGCGCGTGGGCTCAATACCCGCGTCTCAGCATCAAGACGCGTGGGCTTAACACCCACGTCTCAGCATCAGGGCGCGAGGGTCCAAGGCCCACGTCTCGGTTATAACCGCCCTGGTTATGGGGCCAGTCACCGCCCACATAGCGGGGAAGTTAGCCCCTCATTGTGGAGCACTTTTAGGGGGCACGTTCACCCTGAAACCTCTATAAATAGCCCACCGCTATAGGAATGGGAGAGACGACACAATAAACAAGAAATAGACAACAGACTACACGCAGGCAGACAGAGAGAGAAGCAAGAGAGAGCTCAACTCTTCAGCAAGCTTGCTGCGTACAAGTTGCTCTTTTTCTACCTTCTCTTTGAGAGTTTTGGTAGACAGAGCTGTGCTACTCCTTCTACCAGCCGAAGAGAAGATCCCGAAGGTCTAGACGGTCACCCGGTTAACGGAGAACAAGATTCACTCTCCATCGCCACTCGAAGAACCCAGCCTTAAACAAAGGAAGGATTCAAGGCTCAACATCCTCCCTCCCTTGTAACCGGAGTACTAGTCCGTTGTAATTTTTCAATTTGATTCAAGGAAATCTTACTTCGAGCTCGTACCTTCTCCGTGTGCGTACAGTCATTAGTCATTGTCACCTTTTCACGTATTCGATTGATGGCTCTTCGAGGCTCAATCAATCAACAGTGCTTCTCTACTATCAACAGTGTCATAACTGGCTGTTGTTTGCTAGTTGATAAGTGAGAATTTATCCCCATCAAAGTCTCCTTTTTCAGCTGACGTTGTCGGCTGGGTGATGTCAGTGCTAGCGTTAAATAACACTAATTTAGATTATCTTGAAATTCTAAAATTGTCAAAAGAGGTAGCCTCGCCAAGAGGAGTAGCCTCGCCTAGAGACATTACTTTCATAGCCTCTTTGAGAGACTTTGCCTTCTTAGGCCTTCGGTTAGGCGACCTTCTGTAAGCCTTGCCAATGGCTAGTAGTATTCACTTTAATCTTAGCCTCGCCAGGCTTTTGAAAGAGGGATTCCTCCGTGCTTCTATTTTTCTATTCCTCCATAATTTGGGAGAGATATTCATCAACATCTGTGACTATTTCAAAATTAGGATTTTGAGCTTCTTCAAGAATAAGATCTTTTCGAAATCTCGATTGAGATCCTTTTCCAATTCTTCTATCGTTTTGCTGCAAGTTTTTTAGCTACTGATGGACGTTGTATCCATCTTGAATGTCTGCTCCAGTTGGGCTTGCATATATGTATTTTCTTTAATTCTTCCTCAGTCATCAAAGATTATTTCCTTTGTAGAGATTTTTTAACTTAAGAAGAAGATTTTCTTTTCTATATTCTCTTTCTACTTATTGTCCTTGTAAATTATTATTTTGCTTAATTCTTTCTTTTATTTCGGTCAATTTGATGGTGTCATCAATCTTATTCCACCATTAAGAATCTTCTATTTAATATTAAAATATTATTCCCATCAAATTCTCTTTTTATCGCCCATTTGAAGATATAAGAAATTTTATTTTCCACAAAAAAGTACATTGTACTTTCTCCTGAAAAAAGAGAAGATTCTTCTTTGAAAAATTTAGAATGGGACTCAATTCATTCAAGAAATTGAGGTTGAATGGCTTTTGGAGTGGTGCATAATTCAGCACCAAATTTTAGCCACCATTGAGTGAACCAAGAAGGAAGGCCATCAATAAGTATTATAGGGCAAATTCTAATAAATGAAGAATGTTTAGTTTTAGAATTTTCATAATATAAAAATTATTGAAAGCAAAAACATAGTCTCAATAACTGAATGAGACTTGTTTGTCACCAAGTTTCATTAACCTTGCCCGATTTGGATGCAGTCTCCAATTTTTGGGGAGAGAATTTCTCTGATTATTACTTTACTGAAATTTATATCAATTCTTTCCTTGGGATTTTGTTAGAAATATTCTATCTCAATTGCTTTAGTCAATAGTAATCTACAACATAATTTAAAGCTCCTAAGAACTTTTGTAATTGTTTAATATTAGTTATTTTATCTAAAAGTTTGGATGAAAATTCAATGCTTCAATTGATTGGAATTATTGTTCCATTAGTAATATTATATCCTAATAATCTTATTTATGTTTGAAATAGTTTTATTTTAGGAGCTGATATTACTCGACCATTTTTTATGGCAAGATGTTTAAATATGTTTAGATGTTTAAAATGTTATCTAAATTATTAGAGAATATTAATATATCATCTATATAAGAAAGAATAAAGTTAGTGTATTGAATAAATATTTCATTTATTATATTCTGAAATAAAATTAGTGAGTTGAATAAATAGTTCATTCAATTTTTTCTGAAATTATGAAGGTACATTCTTCAGAACAAATATTACATTCCATTTGTAATGAACAAAAGATATAGTAAAAACAATTTTGTATTTATCTTTTTCTGTTATTTGGATTTACCAACAGCCAGATTTTTAGATCAAATTTAGAAAAGTTTTTTGCATTAAATATTCTGTTAAGCAGATCTATTTTATTAGTGATAGGGTACCTTATCCATTTTAACACTTTATTAAGTGACTTGTAATTAATTACAAGTCTAGGAAAGCCACGTTCCTGTTCAGCTGCATTGCTTACTAAAATGCAATGCAACTCCATGGGAAGGAAGATTTCCTGATTAATATTTATTCAAGAGAACCTTGATCTCTTTTTTATAGAGTTTTGAATATTCTTAGCTCATTTGACAATGCCTAACCTTAGTAAGAATATCTTTTTCATTAAATTTTTTTTTTCATAGGGTAAGGAACTATATGTTGTTTCCTATCCCAAAAAGCATTGGGCATGTTACTACTTGTCTGAGTTTTAAATTCTTCTTCAACTCGTGTAATCCTTTGTTAAATTGAATTAGTTTGTAATTATTTAGCAATATTAATTTTTAAATTTCTTCTTTTAGAAAATTTATTTGATTTTCTTTTATGTAAACTTCTTTTACTTCATTTAAAAGTTTAACTATGAATCAGTAATAAATTCAAAGGTAATATTATTACCTTTATAAAAGGTACTAATTCTTTTTTTATTTTATTTTTAGGCATTAGCTTTCCTAGGAAAGGAGTTCCTAGTATAGCATGCTGAGATATCTCTTTTACAATTATAAAGTGCAAAAGAATACATACATTTTTTTACAAAAATTAACATCTGTAACTTTATATAGAGTAATAAGTGCTTTATTATTATCCCTTAAAGTCTGTGCTGTAGGCTCACAATATTTGATTGGTATAATTTCTTCTTTTAAACAATTCAAATCATCTTCACTGTCAACTAGAGCTATAAGATCTTGTATGTAAAATTTTTTATTAATGAGTAAATTTATTTTTATATATCACTTAAGAGTTATTAATAAATCCATTGTTTGCAAGCACTGATTTTTATGTTCTTGAGATGATTCAGTAATATTTGCCTTACTTGGTGATTCATATTCTGATTGAGAAGATTCTATTTCTGATTCTTTCACAATTTTTATTTTATTTTTCTCTGATTTAGAGAGTCTAGAATTAGTGATTCAGTCTTTCATCTTTAAGGTTTTTATTTCTGTTTTCAAGATATTAATTTCTTGATATAATCTTGAATTGTTACATATTTTACTTCTTTTTGTTTATATCTTTTCATAACTTCATATAACCTGCAAACATTATCAGTTTTAGGAGACTTCTACTCTTCTTTAATTTTTGTTATTAAATCTATCATTTAATCTTTTATTGTTTATCTATATCATTAATATAATCTATAATTTCTTTTCTCTCATTATGAGTAAGAGTATTAATAGATAATCTATTCATTTCTATTATGAATTTAAATATATTTTAGTTGATCAAGAGTACAACACTATCCATTATAATCTTGACACTCTTATTGTTCTGAAGATGATTCTTCAAAATCACCTATTAAAGATAATTCTGATTCTGGGTCAGATTTAATCATAATTTTTAATAGAGTCCTTAGAAGACCTTCATCTTCGATTTCTTCTATTTTCTTTTTAGTGTAACATTTATTAGCATAGTGGCTTATTTTATCACATTTATAGCATTTTATGTTTTCTAAGATTTAATATATTTCTTCTTATTATTATAAGAAGATTTTGCTTTATTTTATTTTATTTTATGAAAATATTTTTTCTCTCTTTTTATGAGAATGTGTTTGATATTCTTTTTTGTTAATTTTTTACTCTTAGATGGAGGTTTTGGTCCATCTATAGCGAATTGGTTAAAAAGTTCTCCTAATTTTTTCTCAGAAATTTTTTGAGTTTTTGATTGATGTTTTAGCTTTATGATTACATAAAGTTAATCCTTCTTGAACACATGAATTTATTACATTAACATATGTATAAATATGATATGGGATAATCCCATCATTTTTATCCCTAAGGTTTTTTCTTACCCTTTCTGAGAAAATATTTGGTAGTCCATCTATAAACTTGGATTTTCATTGTGGATTATTTAATCATCTAATTGCATTATCCTATTTAGGAAAGTATTTTTATCCCATCTAAATGGGTTAAGGTTGGACAATTCAAATTTTGTTAGAGAGTTTTAGTTTTCTCTCTATGATCTGTAACACCTCCAGTAAAGTCTTCTAAAATTATCATTATTAAAATATAGACATCATCTTAAACTTGTATATTATTTTCAAGTTTTATTGCACCAAAATTTCTAGTTTTTGTTCTAGTGTAATACAGCGATCCCACCATCCTTTTAAAGTACCTGTAAAATCACAAGTAAATAAATTAGTGATGTCTCTATAAGAATTATTATTCTGTTTACAAATAGTAGCATACATCATCATTCTATATAATTGATCATGAATTTATCTATCAGGGCAACCATCTATATTTCATTCATAAAAAGTTTTACCATGATATGAATTTTGGGTTAAAGAATCATTTTTTTCAAATAAGTCATCCATTGGAGTATAATATTTATCCAACCGTCTTAGATCAAAGTTAATTTTATTAATTTACTTTGGTCTTATATTGTTCTGGAATGATTTTTGAACAACATCAATCTGAACTGGATTTATTAAATCATTTTCAAATGATATAGAGTCTTCTTCAGAACTCTGAGAATTAGACAAATTTTTGTTTATAGTATTTAAATTTACCTTTTTAGTTGGTTTATTATGAAAGTTATTTCTTCTTTTCCTACTGTTGGTGGATGTAATTTAAATTCCCTTATTTCAGAAGGGGGTTTGATTGGTACATAATCACATTTAACTTCTTTCTTTCTTTTTTAAAGGAGTTTTCAATTGTATAATTATGTTTAATTTATTTATTAATAATTCTAAAGTAGATTCTACTTTAGTTAATTAATTGTTGACTTAACACTTGAATATACACATTTGTAGAATTATGTTGTTTAATAACTTTTTGCAAATTTTAGTTGTTTCTTCCTGATGGTCAATTATTTTAACCAAGACTACTTCTTTTGTAATATCAGAAGTAGCAATACCAGATAATTTTATGGATTATGCACGTGGATACATAGTTCTAACTCTTTTTTCATTATTTGTGGTTCATGTTTTATAGTATTCTTCTAACACATTAAGCTTATTAAGCTCTTTATTAACACGTCTTTCAATAAATCATTCTTAAAAAAATTTATTTTATTTTTATTTAGATACTCATATTAATTTTACATATTCATAATATTTATCTTTATAATAATATATTTTTTCTATAAAATAAGTTTTTTCAAACAATTCTTTATATTGAAAATTTTCATTAAATTCCTCATTAAGGAATTTTCTCAGTTTACTTCCTGGTGTATAATCCATGAAAGGTAAACTTTCATATCTGATTTGTCGAAAAATTCGTATTAGGCTTCTCATAAACTGGATGAGCTATTGATGAATCAAAAAATCTTATTCCCTGAACTTCTGATTGTAATTCTTATATTCTTCTGCTAGTTGATCTGGTACAGATTTTCTAGCATTTTGAGGTGCATTAGAATTTCTTGAAGTAGATCTTTTTTTTTTTGGGAAGATTCCTTTCTAGAATGATTATTTATTGATGACTGCGAGGAATAGGGTGAAAACATTCGTCTTCTAGCATTTGGCTTAGTCTTACAAGTCAGGGTTGTTTGCCCTTGTCTCCTCTGTCTCTACACATACACATATGTGTAAGTGTAGACACACACATACACACACATATACATTTTGAAGCGATTTTTACGGCTAATATAATATACTTTGTATAACCACTTAATACATGGGAGAAAACTCTGAATTCACATGAATTTTCATTATTAATCTAATTTGAGTATGTAGATAAGATAAATAGTTCGAATCATCTATGGGTGTTAAATTCTCACGAAGTTTAATTTAAGAACCCTTTTATAGATTCATCTTACACACACACACACACACTCACACACAGATATAGACACACACACACACACACACACACACACACACACACACACACATTTGAGGTATTTGTACCTCAGCCGCCAGTTGAGAGCTGACACTGCGACCTAGTCACAGTTCTCACACTATGGTAGCGCTGCGCTTAGGATTTATAACTGAGATTCAGTCATGTCGCCGTTGCCAGTTGAGCAGCTGAGAGAGTCTCTCAGCTGGCGGCTGAGATACATTTTTTCTCTATATATATACACACACACATATATATATATATATAGGGTAAAGTATTCCTAGTAAGTCTCCATAATTTACAATCAAAGGAGGTGACTTAAAACTCCAAAATCCCGATTTTTTATGCGATCCAACTGCATATTATCATCTTCATCTAAAATATACACATATAAAAATAAAGTGATTTGGAGTTCGTTTACTCCTTAATTTAATCATTCCATTTTGTTCTGTTGTTAAAAAATCATTAATATGAACCCAAAGAAAATAGAGTAAAAAAACCAAAAACCATGTGATTTTTTATATGTGTACATCTTAAACGTTAAGATAATAATATGCGGCCGGATCATGAAAAAATCGAGATGTTAGAGTTTTAAGTGGCCTCCTTAGATTACCTGCCAGGAACACTTTCCTTGTATATATTTCTTTACTATGATTTTTTTAATAGATAATTTGATGCATGAGTAAAAAAGTTCTGAATCATGTGATTTTTTTTTTATTGGTAATATAACTAGAGTATGTAGATTAAGATAACGGTTCAGAACATCCACGGGGTAGCTTACCGTGGAAAATTCTCACCATGGAGTTCTCACTAGAATATTTTCATATAGAGACACACACACACAAAGAAAGTGTGTGTTAAAGAAAGGTCAAATTAATGTCAGGTCATTCATATTAAAGACACACTCTGTTGGAGTTGATCTATATTATTAAGAGTGTTTAATAAAAAATTTCAAGTGTTTTAAATACTTTTTAGTTATTCATCAGGTAAGCGAAAATAGTGAGTTGGTTAGTTTAGCCATGTATAAAATTTGAAATATAACAAAAATTGGTGCGTGAGGATTTTTAAATGTTTAGATTATGATAAAATACTTGGGACAAATGACTTAGTTGTTGTTGTATCATGATAAAATAGTCGGATAGAGAATTTGTATGTGTAAGTCATAGATCTAAGTAATATGTTCTATTTTGTGCCTACTTGATATATGAACAAAAAATTACAAACACTTATTTTTTTGTTTTTAATTACTTTAAATAATGTGAGGGACTAGGCTACTCCTAGAAAGATTTGAGCATGAATCATTCTTTGTCAAATTCAATGTCACACCTATATATAGACACAAAAACACACACACACACACACATACCATTTTTTGAATTCCTTGATGGATTTATTTCTTCTAAAACCAACAAAATTTTAGGGGTATTCTTATTTAAATTTGATCTTGATCTATAACACTTTGCAATTCACTAGATTTAAATTTGTACACCATTTTTTTAATTCATTGTTGAATTTGTTTCTTCAAAATATATATATATATATATATATATATATATATATATATTGAGTTGATCTCTCAAGAACGGTTCTCACCCGACATTTTAATCCCAATTTTGCTTGGTATGCGCCCGGCCACCTTGTCTCCAAATGATTCCACCGACTGGATGGCCATATTTTTCTTTTTTATAATAAAATAAAAGGGTTTGGAGATCACATCAGTGACTAGTTTTTTTGATGGGACACGTCAGTGACTAATTGAATGTTGCACACATCTCCGTTGGAGTAATTATGTAGTTAATTGTTGAATTTAGCAAGAGAGTTTGGCAACTTGGAGGCACACAAGGAACATATCGATTAGTACCTCGGCGAAATTGTAGGACCATACATGTGTCCATTCATAAAAAGGCAAGGGGTCTACTTTGCATCTAATTAAAAGTGCACTTAGGGCCTATTTGATTGGCTGTAAAGTCACAAGTCATAAAATAAAAATGAAAAAAATTGACTGTAATAGTGAGAAAGTATGTTGTATTTCACGATATTTGATAGGTATGTGAAGATATAAACGGGAAAGATTACTATGTTTACGGTATTTGGTTTGTAATGTAGAAGTGTAAGTGAGAAAGTTGACTATAAAATTACTGAAGCAGTCATTTAAAAATTATTTTATTTTTATTAAATTAAATCTATTATAAAATTAAATGTATAATATATATTTTATTCATATATAAATTATTAATAAATTATTAATAAAATAAATATTAAATATGTAAAACATTATATATTGGAGGTAATAAATATTACAATAAAAAAAATTAAAGCATAATAAAATGGAAAAGTTTGCTATAACTATTTATTTTGCTTCATAATTAGAAAAAAAATCAGCTTCATAATTTTGTTCGCTACAACCTCATCCACGTCACCATAAACTTATTCCTCCCAACTGTTGTGAAGGGATGGCCCCCACGACCAATCGCTGGGCGGCACAGCGGAAGTAACACATGATCATTGAGCAACGAGAAGAAAAAAAAAGAAGAAGATATTCCGAAGTATAGAAACACAATTTAACGTGGCTCCACCAATCAAACAAATCATGTGTACGTCTACGGGAGAAAAGAGAAAAACTTTATTAAACTTTGGGGAAGTACAATAAAAAATATTCACACCTCTCGTTAAGAAGATTACAAGCCCTTTGATGACCGCCTACTACAACAAACTCTTATGGATAAAGTTTCTCACATGAATCTTTCCTTTTTTATTGTGTTACATTGAGTCTATTGAACGCCACCCAAGGATTTATTTTTAGATCATAGGACCCTCCTAGTCCTATAAAAACTCTATCAATACAAACAATCATCGCCTATAAGGAAAGAAAACTCGAATTCAACTCAAAATTGAACAGATTCAAAAAAAAAAAACAACCAGACCCGATATTAGTCGACTATACCAATGTATAAGTCGACTAATCATGTCTATTAGTCGACTATACATGAGTATAAGTCGATTAAGCTATCAAAAATCAGTGACCCTTACTCTTTGTTTGCAAGACCAGTTGACTAATAATCGACTAATTCTTATCATAAGTCGACTATACTAAGTATAAGTTGACTTATACTATGAATAACTCCTTGTGTATGTCTGTTCTTTGATCTCTGAAGTTTCGTCTACCTTCACGATGTATTCCAGTCACAATTTTAATATTCTCCCCCTTTGACTTAAATCAGTCCAAGTCAGAGAAGAACCACCATGCTTCATGTGCTCACATCAATGCATTGAACAAATCTCGACTTCATCTCTATCTCATTCCCTCTTCTCCAAAACCCCCTCATGGGGTTCACAACTTGATTAGGCCAAGCAACTTTAGGCCCGACCTGAACTTGATTACCCAACGATCTCCTTGATCCACGTGGGATTTATGAGAATTTGCTCCACTATAACAGTAACGATCTGGACTTTCTTATTGTGCGCCGGTGCCGCGTAGATCCACATGGGATTTATGAGAATTTGCTCCACTATAGGAGTAACAATTTGGACTTTCTTGTTATGCGCCAGCGCCGTGTAGTCCCAATGTTCTCGGGGTAAAACTGAACATCTGAACTCGAAATCATCATAGTCTCTGATTGTTCCACAATCTCTGATCTCGAAGTCAAGGATAACTGCAATCCACCAACATAACCTCTGAATTTTACAATATGTAAACATTGCCGACACATTCGACATGAAACTTCACATGGGCTTCTTTAAAAACTTCAATAAAGTCACCTTTTAGAACTGAAATTGAACCATTTTTCACGTAGGCTCCAATAGAGATGAGATTGTATCTTGCTTCGGGAACATGATGAACGCCTTGAAGAGTAGTGATGTATCCATTATGAGAATGAAACTGGACTGTTCCTTCACCAATCACCTTGCTCGTAGCAGAATTCCCTATGAAGACATCTCCCCTTTGAACCGAAGTATATGAGGAGAATATCTTCCTATTGGAACTGATATCCTGTGAACATTCATAATCAATAATTCATCTATCTTTGTTTCCGACCGATCTGTCTGTAACAGATAGAACGTCACACTTATTTTCACCTCGTTCAGCCAGATTAGAGACATTAGCATCTAGTTGTTTCTTCTTACGAGTCCAACAATCAGCTCTAATGTGCCCCTTCTTGTGACGCCAGTTGCGCACCAAATTCTTATATTTTGAGTTACCCGTAGAACTTCTATTATTACTCTTCTCTTTTGAAAAAGTGAATTTGCCCGGAATCATCATGATGAAACTCACCCGTCAATTAATCGTCGATTTTGACCTCATTGACCTTGATAGTTGATTTGCTTCAGTAGATGATAGCTTCTCTAAATCTCTTATATAAAGAAGGTAAAGAACACAGTAATAGAAATGCTTAATCCTCATCTTTTATCTTAACATCTATCTTACTAAATCATTGATAATAGAAGAAAATATTGCAATGCGAGATTTGATACGTGTACCTTCATGCATGAGAAAAAGAAAGAGACGTTGCTTCAAAATCAGCCAATTTGCCAATAACCTCTTTAGATAGTGGTCCTGAAGTTGCTCCAACAATGAGGATGTGGTTTTTCTGTAAAAAACTCATCCAACACTTCGTCTGCCAAGTAAAGCTTAATAACCATCAAGGCTTTCTCATTCAACTCCTGCCAAGTTTCTTTCTTCATGTCTTGAGACTTTTCTCCCTCCTGAGTAGTGCTTTCTTCAATCCGCTCTGGGTCAAGATAGCGTCCATCCTATTTATCACCTGCTAAATTAATGATACTATCGAACTTCTGAATATCGAACTTGATTGCAGACATTTTCACATTGACCTTACTCTAATACCAAATGTTGTGAATGGACAATCCCCATGACCAATCGTTGGGGCGGCACAGCGAAGCAACACATGATCGATGATCCACTTTAAGCCAATGTGCCATGAACCACAAGATTAAAATCTATGTTTAGAAAGAAACATACTCCACATATTCATGTATACCCCTCACGGCAAATTGTGGACGTACGAGTCACCTTGCAAAATTTATTATGATAGAATAAATGTTTTCAATTTTGCAAGTAAGTTGTTTGAATTAGGAAAGATGTTAACCCCCATAGACCCAAGAAAGTTTGGGTACCAAAAATCACTCCTATTGTATTTGATGTAGGTGTGGGCTCTAACACGACGTGAGAGTATCGATACCTTGATGGTGAATGCGATCCATGCTAAAAGATCATATTTATGGATGCATCACTTTTAAGGGATGTTTAGGTGGAAGACTACCATGGTTTGGAGACCTTGAGATTAGTTCACATGGTTTGGTAACTATCTCTAACTCCTTATTTTAGTTTACATATTTTTATATTATTGATTTTTAGCATATCATGTTTTAATGCTCATTATGTCAAATGGAATGTTAATTAGACATGTGATATACATAGATAGTCTTTGAGATACACTCATATTTATATGAATTCGTAATTTTGTGTTCTCACTATAGTTTAGTTATTGTGCATATCCTAGTTCTAATAGCACGTGTATTTAGCCTAATGATCATGTTTGTTTATGTTTTTATACTTCATGTTTTGATTACTTATTTAGATGTAAATTTTTATTAAAATTTGTATTTATATTTGTACAAGTAGTGAGCTACACTTGATTATTATGTGTTTGTACTTCATTACTCAGTTGTACTCATTACATGTATTTGTATAATCATGTTTTGATGATTTTTATATCTTTACTTGTTTTCTCTATTTTTATACATGTTTTTGTGTTTTACTTCATATATATGTTAATTTGGTCTAAAACTCTTACATATACATATCTGTTCTAAAGTCACTTGCTTTTCATGTATTATTCATTTGGGGACTCATTTGTATTTGAGATGTGTATGTATACTTTTAGTTTCGATAAAAATACATATACCTTGAAGCTTGTTTAGTTTTTGATGAAAATTAAATTTTTTATAGTTTCATGTTTTCGATAACAGGAATTTATTTATTTTAATTGAGCTTCAATGCCTTATTTTCATGATTTTATTGATTACATGATTTTTATACACTCTATATTTTATTTACTCATAGTTTTGAATCATGAGCCTATATGAGCTTTATAGATTTTTGAGTGTCAATTCTAGTATAGTTTTTCATATATTATGAAATATATATTTGTTTTATTCCTTACTTGAAGGATTTCGTACTAGTTTTTAAAATTATCATAAAATTAGTTTCGTTATTCTTCAATTTGGTAGCGTTTTTTAAACTATGATAAAATAATCTTCAAATCATATTTTTGAAAAACCCTACCTTCAAAGGGCGGTTGGATGGACGGCCATACCTTATATGCTCTTAATTGAATATCTTTCAAATATTTACATGAATAGGGTGATAGTTATGAGGTATACATGATTTTAATGAAAATTTATTTTTGTATACTCATATTTATTTTCTATATGTATGCATTTTAATTTCAAGATATTATATTGCTCTGATCATATGTACATATAGATGTTTTTCTTGTGTTTATTTTACAATGTTCACACATTTTTTAGCACAAATTGATTTTATACTAAGATTTATGTTCTTAATGATAATTGGTTTCTTTACAAGCTTATGTATAGTTTTTATTGGAATTTCATAAAGGGGGAGAAAAAATTCTTATTTTATCTTTCAATTGGTATTTATTTTCAATTGGTATCTTACTCCTACTTTTATGATGAAAAATGTTTTGTTTTAGTATATGCTAACATTTTCAATATTGGTATCACTAATTTTAAATTGATATTATTCTTAATTTGGTATATATATTGCAAAATGGTTTTAGTATTTACCTAGAAATTTGGTTTTACCTTCAATTGGTAACATGTCTTTCTATTGGTATTAATTAATAAAAAGATAGTTTCACTTTCAATTGGTTTCTTTCAATTGATAGTTTTTTCTTGGTATCAAAATTTTGTTTTAAAATCTGTTTTTATTGGTAATGTTTGTCTTTCTTAACCTTTTGTTGATGATTGACAAAAGGAAGAGAAAGATTTGGGTTTTTATATGCATGCTCTATTTGTGTTTATATGCATATATTTATTTTATGCATACTCTTATGCATATGTTTTACGATCCCTATTGCATATCTATATGTTTTATTTATATGCATGAGTTAAGGGGGAGCTTCCATGAAGCCTATCCTTAATCTGTGCATATATAATCTAATAAGTTTTGTCATCATCAATAAGAGGGAGATTGTTGGCCCCAAAGACCCTTACCTTAGTTTTGATGATGACTAACTTATGAAGTTAAGTTACTAATGATCTTGTATTTATTAAATTTTAATTATTGATCAGGATCTTAGAAGATGATTAGGTTCAACAAAGGATTCAAAGCCAGTTTTGGAGCTAACACGGGTTGATTCAAGAGCTCGAGTATCAAGATCGCACCTAACACTCGGATGGAGTCATGCTCTTTGAATCGAGTTTGGATTGAATTGTCTTGGAGATGAAGATCGACAAGAAGACTTCGATTTATTTAGTTTTAGTTTTTGTTTTAGATCTTGTGTAAGGATAGTTAGTTTTGATATGCTCAAGTATATACACATACAAGTTCAATAGTTTTTTATTCGGTTTAATCGGTTTTAGATTTTCAAGAATATATCTTTCTTTTCATGGATAGATAGAATCAAAAGAAGTTTACTTGATTTATATGAATATTGGATTTCATCCATATAAATTGATGATTCATATTTACTAAAATATTATTTTAATGATTCTAGTTCATGGTTTCAAGTTTTGTATTTTAACAAAACTTAGTTTTGAATTTAATGTCAAAAACATAGATTTATCTTTTATATCTGTATTGGATTCTATCCATACACACTATACTTTAAAAGTATTCTAATATCATGTTTTTGTATCTATACAAGTTTTGGAGAAAACATATTTTCATTTCAAAATCTAAGTTTTAAAAAATACGATTTTTGGTTTAAAACTTTAATTCCATGCCTCAAAAATAGTTCAAATAGCTTGTAATATATGTTGAATTTTGATCATGCATATTTGTATTTAAAATATTTACATGAACTTATTTTTGTAAAATTTATAGAGTTTTATGGGAATTTTTAGGTATTTAACTAGTTAGATTCCAAAACCTAAAAACCTGTTCTGAGCCTGCTGGTGGTGGACCGACCGGTCGACTGGACCAGAGCTCAGTCGACCGATTTTCACATAAACGTGCACATAGCCTTTTCCTTGGGCCAGTCGACCGTGCGATCGACTGATCTAGAGAGCTCGCTCTCTAGATCTGGTCCCGATCGATTGGTTGGTCGACCGACCAATGAGTTAGCTCTCTGTTTCTGGCCTCGGTCGACCGAGCGGTCGACCGTTAGGCATGTTTACGGTCGACCGGGCGATCGACCAGTAACCCCAAGGGTCAGAAATCTGACCGTTGGCGGTCGACCGACAGGTCAATTTTGACCTGTTCTGAACCCTAATGGCTATATTTTTAGACCCTTATAAAAATGGGTCTTTGGGGGCTGTTTCTCTTAAGATTTCTAAGAGCAATTTTTCTCACCTTCTCAAGTATTTTTAACACAGTTTCAAAAAAGTTTTTGTGCTAAAATTCTCTATCTTTATTTGTTTTTAAAATTTTGAAAAAGAATCAAAGAAATACAAATTTTAGGAATTCTATTTTGTTCTTCATTTTCATATTTATCAAGAAGTTTTTTTCAAGTATTTTCTTTATTATTTTTTTCAAAAGCTTTATGCACTCACATACTTGAGCTTTTCAATTCAAATCTATCTTCTAAGATCTTGTTTTATGAGAGGCTTTGTTTGTGATCTTTCAAGATCACCAAGAGATTGTTTGTGATCTTTGTGATCACCAAGTCGTATTTTTCTTTACTTTTGCTTTGCTTAGTGCCCACCTCTTGTGTAGAAGTTTGTATTTGAGAGAGGAGTTGTGTACTCCCAGTGTTGAGTTGTAAATTCTCGGTGGATGTTCCTTTGTGGAAGGTCCTGTGTAGACATAGTGAAATCCTTCTGTGTGAAGACGAGGACGTAGAGCAGTTGCTCGAATCTTGAAAAATATCTTGGTGTTTGCGTTTAATCCACTATCTCTCAACTCTATCTTTTTTTATATCTTACATTGTTATTACTTGTTCATATTCATATGCTAAATATAGTTTGTGTGTCAGCACTTATGTTCAACCAAGAGAGCTTTTAATAGCACCTCAACGCTTAGTCTAGAGGAATCTAGAGGAGTAGTTTTAGAGCCCTTCACGGAAAACTCGGGCTCACTCTTGGTTACACATAGTGTATTAGCAATTAAGTTTTAAATTCCGTATTATTTGTCCTAAATTAGCTTGTACACCTATTCACCCCTCTCTATACTTTCAATTCCATATCAGTGGACAAGGGTCTTCTGGTGATGGCGATGCTGATACGTGGATTGCGACTCATGCCCGTAGTTCTCTGTGAGGACTGACTGAGAAATAGGGCATTTTGTGAGAAATGTGACCTATTCTCTATGAGTACTGACTGAGAAATAGGGCATTTTGTAAGAACTATGACCTGTTCTCTATGAGGACTGACTGAGAAATAGGGCATTTTGTGAAGACTGTGACCAGGTCACAGTCTTCTTTTAGGACTACGATCATGATCGCAGACCTCATAAAAACTCAAATATAGGACATTTTTGTGAATATTGCGATCATAGTCGCAGTCTTAATAAAGAAGACCGCGATCATGTCGTAATTTTATAAAGACTCAAAAACATGACATTTTTGTTAAAACTGCGACCATGATCGCAGTCTTCATGAATAGTGCATTTTGTGAGGACTACGCTCATGATCGCAGTCCTCAGTAATAGAGTTGCCATCATTTTGTAAGGACTGTGATTATTTTGTGAGGACTGTGATCATAGTCATAATCCTCTGAAATAAAGCATTTTTGTGAGAATTGTGATCATAGTTGTAGTCCTTTATACTGTGATTATTTTAGGTGTAATCATAGTCACAGTCCGCAGAAATGTGACATTTTAGAAGCGGTACATTTTTTTGAAATAATTATTTAGGGGTATTTTCGTCTTTTGCCACTGATGAGCGCTTTAGCACTTGACACGTGGACGCACATCCTTTCTTTAAAGAAAAAAGGTGGCTGAAGCGAACAAAAATTAGGCGAGTGAGTTTTTTTTCCTAATTACTGTTTGACTTAGGTGGCTGAAAAAAAAATCCCCGAAAATAAAATATTAAATATAGTATATTAAAAAAATAAAGAATACTTAAATATTTATTTTATTATAGTAAAATTATTGTATAAAATATTATTATTTATAATAAATATTAATAATATAATATTAATATTATGAATACTAATCAAAGTTTTTTGAAATTAATAAAATAGTAATTAATTTAATTAAATAAAATATTAAGAATACTAATAAAGTAATAAAAATATTAATAATTTACTAATAAAACTAAAAAATTAAAAATACTAATAAAATATCAAATATTAAAAAACTGTAAATAATAAAAAAATATTAGTAAATTTGGTATAAAATATAAACAAAATATCAAGAACAGTAATAAAAGTTAAATAAAATTACTAAAATAAAAATAAAATATTATTCAATTTATTAAAATAAAATATTCATAAAATATAATAAACTAATAAAAATTAATAAAATATTAGTAAAATTAATAAATTAGTGTTAAATATAAATAATATAAAACATTATTAAAATATTATAAATACTAATAAAATATAAATATAATACTAATATAAGTAATAAAATATAATATTACTACAATATTAATAAAATATTAATATTAATATAAGTGAAAAAGTTGACCATAGAATTATTTTTTGAAAATTTATAAATATGAAACATTAGTGAATAAAATATTAATAAAATATTAAGTATAACTGCTTTGTGATTTTTCCTAATTTTTAAAAATTATTAAATTAAATTGTCCAATTTAACAAATTCAATAATCAAAATTTTGCAAATGCAAGTGAGTCTTGCAACCCACTTGCAAGTGGGATGTGAGGCCCACATGATTTTGCAAATTGACTTTGCAATTTGCATGTAAGCCAAAAAAAAAAATTATGCAAGTTGCAAAATATTTTATAACTCGCAATTTTTCAAGTTAAACCAAACAGTCCCTAAGCCTCTCAAAAAGATGATATGTGCCCTTATCCACAATTAGATTAGAGAAGAAAAGATAATCTAACTCTTATTTGTTGGCCCAAAGGCCTATCACTCTAGTTTTAATGATGATTAACTCATGTAATTATAGTACTAATGATCTTGCGTTTATTTAGTCTCAGATTTGTGATCAAGATCTTAGTAGGTGTTTAGCTTCAACAAAGGATTTCAAGTCAAGTTTTGGAACAGCAAGTGTTGATTCAAGAGCTTGTGCATCAAGACGACATCAAGTACTGAAGAGGAGTCTAGCTCATTGGATCATGGATTGGACCAAGTCAAGAAGATGAGAAGATTTTCAAGTGAAGGCCTTCAAGAGAAGACTTGTGTCTAGATTTATTTTGTTAAGATTTTATTTTTAGATAAAATATAAAGGATAGAATTAGTTGGTGGATTGCTCAAGTATCATATACACTCACACACAAGATTTATATGTGTTTTCATTATAGATTTTTCGTTTTGAAAAAATACCAGTTTGGTTTCTTATACATGTGTTTTACCAAAACTATTTTAGTGCTTAATGTCAAAAATATAGATATTTCATCATATATGTGTAGTGGATCATATCCATACACACTAAGCTTTAAAAGGGTTTAGAATATCATGTTTTTATATTTGGAGAAGTTTTGGAAAAATCAGTTTTCATTTTAGAAAAATCTATTTGAAAAATACGGTTTTTGTTTTAAGCTAAAATTTCCATATTATAAAAATAGTTCAAAATGTTTGTAATAGGTTTTGATTTTTACTCAAACATGTTTGTATATCAAAGTATAATACTGAACTTATTTTTGTAGATTTTTAGAGAATTTATGAGATTTTATTAAAGTCAAAAAGCCAAGTTTTTAAATCCCCAAAACAGTTTTTCTGGCCTTCAACCGGTCGACCGCACGGTCGATCGTGACTGAGGTCTGTTGACCGGGCGGTCGACCGACGTGCACAAAACGTGCATAGGTTGGGCCGGTCGACCGCACGGTCGACCACCAAAGAGCTTCTGCTCTCTGGAAATGGCTCGGTCGACCGGGTGGTCGACCGCTGGGCATTGCCCAGTTGGCGGTCGACCGGCCGGTCGACCGACCTTCCCAACGGTCAAAAAATCAACCGTTGGCGGTCGATCGGGCGGTCGACCGATAGCAGTGCAGACTGCTGATTTGGACCCTAACGACTATATTTTGGAGCCTATTATATGGGGTTCCTTTGGGCTATTTTTAACAAGATTTGAAGTGCGTTTTTGAGATAGTTTTTCTTACACTTCTAAGTGTTTATCTCCACTTGTTTTAAAGCCCAAATTGTCATATCAAAAGGAGAGATTTTCAAGAGTGTTTTGAAAATAGAATTCTTTGAGTTTTTCACCATCAAATCAATCCAAGTTTTTTCTCACATACATTTGAGCTTTCCATTGATATATCTATCCTATAGGAGAGTTATTGTGAAAGTGTTTGTAGGTGATCAAAGTGTTTAGATCACCAAGTGCTTCATTATTTGTTTTGAGGAGGCGGACTTGTGGGTTCGCGGTGTTTCGAGTTCTTATCGGGGCTCGGTTTAGAGGTGCGACCTCGGCAAGTTAGTGTGCTTGCGGTGTGTTTGTTCTTGCGGGAGCAAGTGAGGGGACTAGTGAGTCCAAGAGTTCTAGTGTGAACTCCTTGTAGGTGTTGCGGTACTGAGTGATCCGGTGGGATCATTTTAGTGAAAATCCTTCATAGTGTTGAAGGCGGGGACATAGATCAAGGGTGCTCGAACCTCGAAACAAATCTCCCGCGTTTGCGATTGCTCTCTCTATCTCTCACTTGTCTTTATATCTTGAATGCTTATATTGCCTTTATCTTTACTTGCTTGATATACTTGTGCTTAAATTGATATATGCTTGGGGATTGTTTGCTCACATTTGTATTCAACCAAGACAGCCAAAGCGGCACCTCAACTCTTATCTAGAGGAATCTTGAGGAGATAGTCTAGAGCTCTTCACGGAGAATCCAGCTACACTCTTAGGTTATACTTGGTGTGTTGTGCTTAAGAGTTTTTAGTTTGCATAATTTGTTTTAATTCCGCATTAATTCATCATTAGATTAGCTAGTCACCTATTCACCCCCTCTAGGTGATTTCAATTGGTATCAGAGCCAAGTGCTCTTGATTTGGGTCTAACAACCTAGAGTTAAAGATCCTTATTTTTTAGCTAATCACAATATTTTGTTTACACACACATGGATTTCATGTCACCTCCCACCTTTGACATTCTTAACATCCAAACTTGGAAGGTTAAGATGTCTTTATACTTCAAAGTCCTAGGCATTCATGTTTACTTTGCCATTATTAAAGATTCTTATTGTTTAAATGGTAAAAATTTGAGGCTAATGCAAAAGCCATCCATGCTTTGAAGAGCATCCTAAATGATGATTATTTATGTAGGGTTGCTAACTTTGATTCAGCTTTTATAGTATGGAATACTATTATCTCCCTTGACGAACAAATGTAATATTATGCGGGGAGCGACTCGGATTGTAACGCCCCGATCCCGCGATACGGGGACGTCACTGCAACGTATATACGTAAGTCCGAAGTACCTTCCCGTATATACGCTAAGCATCAGTACAGACAAGAATCAGAGTACGGAAGCAAATGGTGCATTATACATTCCAACACATATAGTACAATTACACAGTTATCATCAGAAGTGATCACAATATTACATGAATATCATATCACTAGTATGCGCAAATGCGAGAATACAAAAGATATACATATATGAACAGTATAAAAGGGTGTCCACATACATGTATACAAGGAATGTACAAGTATGAATAGAAAAAGGGCACTCACGAGTTTGCTAAGAGGAAACTCGAGAGGCATACAGGGGGCCTGGAAGGATGGGGCTCTGAAAGGTCGGCTGGAGGTCCACGCCACCGCTGCGCTACTCTGAGCAGCAAAGGGGGAAATCCACACGCTCCGGGCTCCAGGACCTGGACATGAGAATCCAGGGGAGTCAGTGAAACTCCCCAGGCGAGTAGGATGCAAAAGCCAGGTGGCGAGCCAAGGGTGAGTACAAGAGTCAAGTACAGAAGACAGGAGGGTTAGAACACAAATGAAGTATATATAAGAACGGGTATAACGTAACAATCGTAAAACAGGAAAATCCGAAGTAAAACTGATCACAAGCAAAATTGATTGTATACGCTTAGGTTACGGTCCCATGAGACTAGTACATCGAAGGAATAATCCAAACAAGGAAACCCTCATCTATATACCTTTATCTCATGCCACCGAATATCCAAGCGTATAGAATCAGAGTTGCAAATCATATAACAGTCAAGCGGGAATACATATCAGAAATCATAACATGCATAGCAAGTGTAACAAGAATCAATAACTGGAATCTATTATTATTATTACTTGTCTGACCCATATATCTAGGTATGTGACCTGGTGTACGGCCAACCCACATACATCCATATATAAGCAAGTCGATTGTATACGCTTAGGCTCTAACTTCCTCAGTACGTCCAGAGGGCAAATTAATGGTAATGAGATTTGCAACTGGAATACATGAGTCTTGATTATACATTCCAACTGCAAGTGCAGAGTTATCTATTTCTTGACTATCTTTCCTTTGATTTCAAATCCCTCCTTGACTATCTTTCCTTTGATTCCTAAATCCTTTCCATATCCCTTCCATGTTTTGGTTTTATGAAGCCTTATACTATTTTAAGATATGACTAGACTAGAGAGGTAGTGGCTGGTTCTGCATGAAGCTATTATGTGATCTCTTCGGTGGATTCTATGAAGCTTGGTATTCTCCAGATCGAATCTTGATCTGGCTATCTTTCAGAAGACAGCAGTCGGAATTCTCTTCAGAGTGATTGATGCTTGGTATTCGGGATTCTTAATTATCGGTCTTCTTTATTATGCTCAGGACTATCAGGGTTTTCTTTATCTTCGGTATTCTGGCTCATTTATTACACAGCCACGACATCATCAGTATTATTCAGCATTATTCTAAAGATTTACTACACAGCCACGACATCATCAGCCGGCAGTGCAGAGTATGATTATTATTCAGTTGACTTGAGAGCCCTACCTATAGTGCTTCATATCTTAATTAGTATAGATTCCACCGCTGTCCCCTTTGTATTCAATTTACCCCCTTAACGAAATTGCGAGGACGCAATTTTTTGTAAGGTGGGTGGATTGTAATACCCCGTTCCCGGAATACGTACTTAGTTGCGTATTCAGATTTTCGATCGTATTTTTTCGATTTACTTCCTGTATTTATTCTGTATTATGAATTCCTTATATGACTGTTTCGTCTTGGATTTGGATTCGTGGACTCGGAGTCAGTCCCAGTCCGAACCAGGAACTCGATTATAGTATATTATTCGATTTGGTCTTTCCGGTGATTAGAATTGACCGATTTTAGTTTTAAATATCATTTTCCAATATTATATATTTTCTATGATTTTCTAGATTTTTCTGGAATTAAAATAAAAATCTTCAAAACCGGTGTCGGCCAGTGCCGCTGACCGATTCCTGGATTTTTTATTTCTCAAACCACTTAGAATTTCTAGAAGGTCCTTTAGGCATTATTCCTTAGAATCATATTTTCTACCTACATTCTTTTTCTGAGGATTTTATGATTTTATGAAAATTCCATCGGAGTCGGTAGATAACTGGTTCCGGGATTTTTAATTTCAAAACTATAAAGTATTTCTTAAAACGGATTTCACTATGATACTTAATATAATATTCTTGATTTTTGATAATTATTTCGGGTCGTTCCGAGATACTTGAATTTCGGACGATTCCGGTGTTTTCCCGAAAGATTTCCGCATCTGCAACTGAATCCCGGGAATCCGCCACTTCCATTATTTTCATTTTCCATTCCAAGAGTATTCCTTCCCTTTTCCATTTTCTTTCCCATTTCCTATTTTCTTTCTTTCCTTTCCTTTAACTTCCACCACACACTTTTCCTATTTTCCAAAATTATAAATTCCATAAACTCCACCAACTCCCACCTACTTCCTCATTCTTATCACTCCACCTCACCCTCTCTCATGGCCGGCCAAGTGTCCACTTGAGAGACACCTCACCTCCCCTTTTTTTTTACACAAAACCCCCTCACTTCCATTTGATTTGCATCCCCTTCAAAAAATCCAAAACATATAAATGCTTTCCCTTTACATTCTATTTCATTTTTTCTTCACTTCTCTTTTTCTCTTCTTCACTTCTCAAAAGAGAAGCCTTCACCTTCACCAAAACCCTAACCTCCATCTCCCCCTTCATCTCCACCACCCCAACAACTACTCCAACACTTTAGCTTCATCTTCTTCCTCCTTCATCACCATGGAAGCAACCACAAGGTCATCAACTCCAACAACTTCATCAACTCCACCAACATCTCCACTCTCTTTTCATCATCAACCACCACCACTTCTTTTGGTAAGTAATTTCCCTCACCAAGACTTGTACAACTCTTAGTCTACTTATGTTTACTTATTCTTGTTGATTTGTGTCTTCAATTCTTGTTATTTAGCCATCAAACACAAACCCTAGAAAATCTGTTCTGTTTGCTGTTTTCCCACGATTAGTCGACTTGACCTAGCCATTAGTCGACTAACCCTTTCATTTGAAACTTAACCATTTTCTGGAAACACAGTTTTAGTCGACTAGACCAAATTACCAGTCGACTAGAGACCCTTAGTCGACTACACCCCTTGACTCTAGTCGACTAACTTTTCCTGAACCAAAACCTTAACTCTCTGTATCACAGTATTAGTCGACTTAACATAACTATCAGTCGACTTGTCATGTCTGTTAGTCGACAACCCCTATGACCCTAGTCGACTAACTTTTCCTGAATCAGAATATCAACTCTCTGGAACCCAGTATTAGTCGACTATACCAGACTGTTAGTCGACTAACCCCTTTATTAGTCGACTACTCATCCTACCCTAGTCGACTAATTCTGTCTGTTTGTTACAGTTATTTACGACTAATACTGTGATCCAGAGAGTTGGATTCCTGTTTCAGGAAAAGGTTAGTCGACTAGGGTCATATGGGTAGTCGACTAACAGACATGACAAGTCGACTAACAGTTATGTTAAGTCGACTAAATCTGAGATACAGAGAGTTAAGGTTTCTGGTTCAGGAAAGGTTAGTCGACTAGGGTCAAGGGTGTAGTCGACTAAGGGTCTCTAGTCGACTGGTAATTTGGTCTAGTCGACTAAAACTGTGTTTCCAGAAAGGCTACGTTTCAACTAAGGGTTTTCTAGTCGACTAATCTATAGGTCTAGTCGACTAATCGACTGGAAACAGCATACAGAACAGATTTTCTAGGGTTGGGTTTGATGACCAAATAAACATGATTTTGAAGACAAAATCGAACATGATATGAATACACATGTATACTAAGAATAGACTAAGTCTAGATGAGTAAGATCACTCACCAAAGAGAGTGATTGGTCTCCATGAGGTGAGGGAGTGATGGTGGTGGTGATTGAAGTTGATGATGAAGAAGAAGATGGAGTCCTTTGGTGTTGTTGATGACCTTGTGGTGGTGGTTCCTATGGTGATGAAGGAGGAGGAAGATGACCTTGGTGATCTCTTGGGAGTTGGTGGTTGTTGTTGTGGTGATGGAGATGAAGAGGAGTTGAAGGAGGTTAGGGTTTTGGTGGAGAAGAGATGGTGGAGAGAAGAAAGGAAAAATGAAATAGAAATGTAAAGGAAAAGCATTTATATGTTTTGGATTTTATGAAGGAGATGCAAATCAAATGGAAGTGAGGGGGTTTTGTGTAAAAAGAAGGGGAGGTGAGGTGTCTCTCAAGTGGACACTTGGCCGGCCATGAGAGAGGGTGAGGTGGAGTGATAATAATGAGGAAGTAGGTGGGAGTTGGTGGAGTTTATGAAATTTTGAAAAATTGGGGAAATTGGAAAAGCTTTAGCTTGTGGAGGAAGGAAGAGAATTAAAGGAAAAGGAAAAAGGAAAAGAAATTATAATGAGAAGATGTTTTCTTGGGAAAGAAGATGAAAATAATGGAAGTGGCGGATTCCCGGGATTCAGTTGCGGATGCGGAAATCTTTCGGGAAAATACCGGAATCGTCCGAAATTCAAGTATCTCGGAACGACCCGAAATAATTACCAAAAATCAAGAATATTAAACTAAGAATTATAGTGAAATCCGTTTTAAGAAATACTTTATAGTTTTAAAACTAAAAATCCCGGAATCAGTTACCTACCGACTCCGATGGAATTTTCATAAAATCATAAAATCCTCAGAAAAAGAATGTAGGTAGAAAATATGATTCTAAGAGATAATGCCTAAAGGACCATCATGAAATTCTAAACTGTTTGAGAATTAAAAATCCAGGAATCGGTCAGCGGCACTGGCCGACACCGGTTTTGAAGACTTTCATTTTAATTCCAGAAAAATCTAGAAAATCATAGAAAATATATAATATTGGAAAATGATATTTAAAACTAAAATCGGTCAATTCTAATTATCAGAATGTCTAAATCGGGTAATACTCTAGGATCGGGCCTTCGGTTCAGACTAGGGCTGACTCCGAATCCACGAATCCAAATCCAAGATAAAATAGTCATATAAGGAATTCATAATACAGAATAAATACAGGAAACAAATCGAAAAAATACGACCGAAGGTCTGTTCGTAAGTGTGTTTCCAGAAAATGGTTAAGTTTCAAATGAAAGGGTTAGTCGACTAATGGCTAGGTCAAGTCGACTAATCGTGGGAAAACAACAAACAGAACAGATTTTCTAGGGTTTGTGTTTGATGGCTAAATAACAAGAATTGAAGACACAAATCAACAAGAATAAGTAAACATAAGTAGACTAAGAGTTGTACAAGTCTTGGTGAGGGAAATTACTTACCAAAAGAAGTGGTGGTGGTTGATGATGAAAAGAGAGTGGAGATGTTGGTGGAGTTGATGAAGTTGTTGGAGTTGATGACCTTGTGGTTGCTTCCATGGTGATGAAGGAGGAAGAAGATGAAGCTAAAGTGTTGGAGTAGTTGTTGGGGTGGTGGAGATGAAGGGGGAGATGGAGGTTAGGGTTTTGGTGAAGGTGAAGGCTTCTCTTTTGAGAAGTGAAGAAGAGAAAAAGAGAAGTGAAGAAAAAATGAAATAGAATGTAAAGGGAAAGCATTTATATGTTTTGGATTTTTTGAAGGGGATGCAAATCAAATGGAAGTGAGGGGTTTTGTGTAAAAAAAAAGGGGAGGTGAGGTGTCTCTCAAGTGGACACTTGGCCGGCCATGAGAGAGGGTGAGGTGGAGTGATAAGAATGAGGAAGTAGGTGGGAGTTGGTGGAGTTTATGGAATTTAGAATTTTGGAAAATAGGAAAAGTGTGTGGTGGAAGTTAAAGGAAAGGAAAGAAAGAAAATAGGAAATGGGAAAGAAAATGGAAAAGGGAAGGAATACTCTTGGAATGGAAAATGAAAATAATGGAAGTGGCGGATTCCCGGGATTCAGTTGCAGATGCGGAAATCTTTCGGGAAAACACCGGAATCGTCCGAAATTCAAGTATCTCGGAACGACCCGAAATAATTATCAAAAATCAAGAATATTATATTAAGTATCATAGTGAAATCCGTTTTAAGAAATACTTTATAGTTTTGAAATTAAAAATCCCGGAACCAGTTATCTACCGACTCCGATGGAATTTTCATAAAATCATAAAATCCTCAGAAAAAGAATGTAGGTAGAAAATATGATTCTAAGGAATAATGCCTAAAGGACCTTCTAGAAATTCCAAGTGGTTTGAGAAATAAAAAATCCAGGAATCGGTCAGCGGCACTGGCCGACACCGGTTTTGAAGATTTTTATTTTAATTCCAGAAAAATCTAGAAAATCATAGAAAATATATAATATTGGAAAATGATATTTAAAACTAAAATCGGTCAATTCTAATCACCGGAAAGACCAAATCGAATAATACACTATAATCGAGTTCCTGGTTCGGACTGGGACTGACTCCGAGTCCACGAATCCAAATCCAAGACGAAACAGTCATATAAGGAATTCATAATACAGAATAAATACAGGAAGTAAATCGAAAAAATACGATCGAAAATCTGAATACGCAACTAAGTACGTATTCCGGGAACGGGGTATTACAATGTAACGCCCCGATCCCGGCGATACGGGGACGTCACTGCGACGTATATACGCAGGTCAGAAAGTGCCCCCACGTATATACGCTAAGCATCAGTACAGACAAGAATCAGAGTATGGAAGCATATGGTGCATTATACATTCCAACACATATATTACAATTACACAGTTATCATCAGAAGTGATCACAATATTACATGAATATCATATCACTAGTATGCGCAAATGCGAGAATACAAAGGATATACATATATGAACAGTATAAAAGGGTGTCCACATACATGTATACAAGGAATGTACAAGTATGAATAGAAAAAGGGCACTCACGAGTTTGCTAAGGGAAAACTCGAGAGACTCACAGGGGGCCTGGAAGGATATGGCTCAGGACGGTCGGCTGGAGATCCACGCCACCGCTGCGCTACTCTGAGCAGCAAAGGGGGAGATCCTCACGCTCCGGACTCCATAACCTGGACATGAGAATCCAGGGGAGTCAGTGAAACTCCCCAGGCGAGTAGGATGCAAAAGCCAGGTGGCGAGCCAAGGGTGAGTACAAGAGTCAAGTACAGAAGACAGGAGGGTTAGAACACAAGTGAAATATATATAAGAACGGGTATAACGTAACAATCGTAAAACAGGAAATCCGAAGTAAAACTGATCACAAGCAAAATTGATTGTATACGCTTAGGTTACGGTCCCATGAGACTAATACATCGAAGGAATAATCCAAACAAGGAAACCCTCATCTATATACCTTTATCTCATGCCACCGAAAATCCAAGCGTATAGAATCAGAGTTGCAAAGTAGTCATAACAAGAATACATAACAGATGTGACAAGAGTGCATAACAGGTATCAAAACAGGAATCATAACAGTAATCATAACTGGGGTCACAGGAAACACCTATTATTATTATTACTCGTCTGACCCATATATCTCGGTATGTGACCTGGTGTACGGCCAACCCACATACATCCATATATAAGCAAGTCGAGGGTTGTTAACGGAAGTAGATGGAGAACTGATAGAACTTCTTATAGTGGTTTCCATACACCTGGAACCGGCTTTGGAGGCCCAAAGTCCCCCTATTCAGTAATTTCAGATTCACTACCGCCAGTACATATATATATATGTATATACATACTTTTATACCCCACCACTATAAGCAAGATATCATTCCGGCATCCATCACTTCCTCCCATACCCATACAAGTTGTCCTTTTTATAGCTTATGAACATAATTATCAGATTTCGGGAATGAGCAATGTCATAACAGTAATACATAACAGTGATCAGTACATAACAGTAATCAGGTACTACATTCCCTTTATCGTGATAATTATAAGAATCGGTGTATCATGCTTGGTGTCAAGAGATAGCATGATAAATGGTGATGTATATCAAGTAACATGCATAACAATGGATTGATAATAAGTCTGGGTAAGTCATGACATAACAAGATGGTCTTGCCAGATAGTGGCATGTCAGGTGGTCAGGTGATAACATACTAAATGGTCAGGTGATATACATGTGTTAAAAGGAAGTATGCAACCGACAGGTCTGAAATAATAGCAAGTAATAACATGGAAGTGACTCAAAGCCCAACGACCACGAAGGGTCGGCCACGCATGGTATACGATAAAGAAGCAAGCATATCATAAGCATGGTACAAGCACAAGATGAAGCTACCATAATACAAGTAATGTAGTGCAATACATGAATATGGAAATAAGAAGCGAAATACTTATCGACCGATGAAACGGGAAACTCAAATAGAGGCGAGACTACTCGCATACAAGAAAGTAGCGAGTGAGAATACTCGCCTAAACCTCAAAGCGCCGAAAGATCCGAAATCCACGAAATCCGGGGCACGCCATAAACTATAATATATATATGTAGAGTGAAGAGGAGAGAGAAAGAGAGAAGTGAAGATGATGTTAGTCAAGATACAAGTCAAGAAGTACAATATACAACATATAAACCAAGTATAAGATCCAAGTTTGAGAAGGTAAATAACTGTAACAAACAGACAGAATTAGTCGACTAGGGTAGGATGAGTAGTCGACTAATAAAGGGGTTAGTCGACTAACAGTCTGGTATAGTCGACTAATACTGGGTTCCAGAGAGTTGATATTCTGATTCAGGAAAAGTTAGTCGACTAGGGTCATAGGGGTTGTCGACTAACAGACATGAGAAGTCGACTGATAGTTATGTTAAGTCGACTAATACTGTGATACAGAGAGTTAAGGTTTTGGTTCAGGAAAAGTTAGTCGACTAGAGTCAAGGGGTGTAGTCGACTAAGGGTCTCTAGTCGACTGGTAATTTGGTCTAGTCGACTAAAACTGTGTTTCCAGAAAATGGTTAAGTTTCAAATGAAAGGGTTAGTCGACTAATGGCTAGGTCAAGTCGACTAATCGTGGGAAAACAGCAAACAGAACAGATTTTCTAGGGTTTGTGTTTGATGGCTAAATAACAAGAATTGAAGACACAAATCAACAAGAATAAGTAAACATAAGTAGACTAAGAGTTGTACAAGTCTTGGTGAGGGAAATTACTTACCAAAAGAAGTGGTGGTGGTTGATGATGAAAAGAGAGTGGAGATGTTGGTGGAGTTGATGAAGTTGTTGGAGTTGATGACCTTGTGGTTGCTTCCATGGTGATGAAGGAGGAAGAAGATGAAGCTAAAGTGTTGGAGTAGTTGTTGGGGTGGTGGAGATGAAGGGGGAGATGGAGGTTAGGGTTTTGGTGAAGGTGAAGGCTTCTCTTTTGAGAAGTGAAGAAGAGAAAAAGAGAAGTGAAGAAAAAATGAAATAGAATGTAAAGGGAAAGCATTTATATGTTTTGGATTTTTGAAGGGGATGCAAATCAAATGGAAGTGAGGGGGTTTTGTGTAAAAAAAAAGGGGAGGTGAGGTGTCTCTCAAGTGGACACTTGGCCGGCCATGAGAGAGGGTGAGGTGGAGTGATAAGAATGAGGAAGTAGGTGGGAGTTGGTGGAGTTTATGGAATTTAGAATTTTGAAAAATAGGAAAAGTGTGTGGTGGAAGTTAAAGGAAAGGAAAGAAAGAAAATAGGAAATGGGAAAGAAAATGGAAAAGGGAAGGAATACTCTTGGAATGGAAAATGAAAATAATGGAAGTGGCGGATTCCCGGGATTCAGTTGCAGATGCGGAAATCTTTCGGGAAAACACCGGAATCGTCCGAAATTCAAGTATCTCGGAACGACCCGAAATAATTATCAAAAATCAAGAATATTATATTAAGTATCATAGTGAAATCCGTTTTAAGAAATACTTTATAGTTTTGAAATTAAAAATCCCGGAACCAGTTATCTACCGACTCCGATGGAATTTTCATAAAATCATAAAATCCTCAGAAAAAGAATGTAGGTAGAAAATATGATTCTAAGGAATAATGCCTAAAGGACCTTCTAGAAATTCCAAGTGGTTTGAGAAATAAAAAATTCAGGAATCGGTCAGCGGCACTGGCCGACATCGGTTTTGAAGATTTTTATTTTAATTCCAGAAAAATCTAGAAAATCATAGAAAATATATAATATTGGAAAATGATATTTAAAACTAAAATCGGTCAATTCTAATCACCGGAAAGACCAAATCGAATAATACACTATAATCGAGTTCCTGGTTCGGACTGGGACTGACTCCGAGTCCACGAATCCAAATCCAAGACGAAACAGTCATATAAGGAATTCATAATACAGAATAAATACAGGAAGTAAATCGAAAAAATACGATCGAAAATCTGAATACGCAAAAACTCGAGAGTGCCCTTTTTCTATTCATACTTGTACTTTTCCTTGTACACTTGTATGTGAGCGCCCTTTTATGCTGTTCATATATGTATATCCCTTGTACTCTCGCATTTGCACATATCTGTGATGTATTATTATTGTAATATTCATCACCTCTGGTGATAACTCTGTGATTGTATATATATATGTGTTGGAATGTATAATGCACCATTTGCTTCCGTACTCTGATTCTTGTCTGTACTGATGCTTAGCGTATATACGGGAAGGTACTTCGGACTTACGTATATACGTTGCAGTGACGACCCCGTATCGCCGGGATCGGGGCGTTACAGGTTCTGACCTACGTATATACGCTGCAGTGACGACCCCGTATCGCCGGGATCGGGGCGTTACACGGATGTTGGAAGTGAAGCTTCCAATGTATGCTACATGGTCCAAGGGGATACCCCCTTGAGGTAACTACCGAATCCGAGCTAGATAAGGATGTAGATATGCCATAAGATGAACTTGCATCTTTTTGTCAACAACTCCTTGAAAAATATAATTTGCTTAAAAAGGAAAATAAGAATTTGAAAAAGAAATATGACTCCATTTTGGAAGAAAATGATTCTTTTAAAAATAAAGTTGCATGTATTGTAAAAGAAAATGAATTTTTGAAAAATAAGAATATTTCCTTGTCCTCTAAGCTAAATTATCTTTGTGAAGTAAATACTTATTTGAAAAATAAAATTGTTTTGGTGGAAAAAGAAAAAGAAATCATTTTGGAAGAAAATAACTCTTTGAAAAGAAAATTTGTTTCGAAAGGGAAAGAAAATGTTTCTAAAAGGAAAAAGAATATTGACTCCCATTCTCATCATGCTTCTCATGCCTTCATTGATAAAAATGAGATTAATTTTTTGAAATAGAATGAATTGTTTGAGCTCAACTTTGAGCCATTGTGCATTTAATCACTCTAAATTGGAAACCTTATTTCAAAGGAAACAAGCTCCATATGTTCATGCACATCACCCACAACATGCATATGCACACTTTGCACGTCATAATCACACTCATACACATATGCATACTGGAGTGTACAAATGTACACATTGCGGCCGCAAAGACCGTTTAGCGAAATTTTGTTATGATAGAGTAAATTCTATTAATTTTGCTAATAAAAATGTTTGGGTTCCAAATAGTGCTAACCCTCGTGGACCCAAAAGAAAATGGGTACCAAAGTCCCTACTTGTTGTGTTTGATGTAGGTGTGGGCTCTCACATGATGTGAGAGGATTGGTGCCTTGGTGGTGGATGCATGGGATCAAATGAACACTACAAATTGATGCACCGCTATCAAGGAAGTTTTGGTGGGAAGACCATCATGTTTTAGAGACTTAGAGTATAGTTCTTTGGTTTGGTAATTATCTCTAAACTCCTATTTTATTTACATGATTTTACATTGATGATTTTTTAGCATGTTCATGTTTTGAGCTTCATGTGATAAATACTTATTTAGATGTAGTTTTTATCAAAACTTGTGTATATACTTGTACAAGTAGTGAGTAACATTTGATTCATATATGTTTGTACTTCATTGCTCAATTGTACTCATTATATGTACACGTATAACCTAGTTTTGATGATTTCCTCATTTATACTTATTTTGCCTATTTTTTTTGCTTCATGTATATGTATTCTTTATCCAATGGACTTCTTTTATGTTTGAAATATGTATGTATATTATTAGTTTTGATAAATCATACATATACCTTGAAGTTTCATTTTTTTTGAAAAATAAATTTTTATGATTTTCATATATGTTTTGAGCCTCATTAATTATTTTCATAAAAATGATATTTACATGATTCTTGTACACTCACACTTTATTTGTTTACTCATGGCATTGTCTTCATAAAAAGTTTTGAGCTTTATAGATTGTCAATACTTATGTATTTGATATGATTCATGAGATACACATGATATGCTTTTTTTTCCGATTTGAAGGATCTTTAACTAGTTTTTCAAAAACTACTTTAACTAGTTATTTATTCTTCATTTGGTAGTGTTTTCAAACTATGCACAACTATTTTCAAATCTATTTTTGAAAACTTCTACCCTATAAGGGCGGATGGATGTGCGACCATGCCTTGTATACCTTATTGAAAATCTTTTATCATGTGCATGTATAGGGTGATTTTTTATGAGCTATACATTTGATCCTCATTGTGTTTTCAATTGGTATCACAATTGATTTTTATTGTATAGGATTTTCAAATCAATTTTGTATGCTTATATGTTTTCTATATATGTATGCCTCACATTTCAAGTAATATCAATTTCTATTGGTATTTTTATTTTCAAACATATATATGATTTATGTTTATACTATATCTTAGTTTCAATTGGTATCTCAATTGATATGTTAATAAGCTTATGCATTATTTTCAATTGATATTTAATTTGGTATCAAAATATGCTTCAAATTGTACCATTTATTTGATATCAAAATTTACAATATACTTCAATTGATATCAATATGTTTCAATTTCAATTGGGTTTCGGTTTCAATTGGTATAAAAAATATTTTACCTTTTATTTGGTATCAAAATTTACCATATATTTCAATTGGTATAAAATATTTTCTTTCATTGATATCAAAATTTACACATGTTTCAATTTCATTTGGTATCAAAAATTTCCTATTTGAAATGATATCAAAATCTTGTTTATTTACAAGTGGTATCTCAAAATTTAAGAAAATTCAAAATTTGTGTTAAAAATGTTTTGATATGTATTGTCTATATGCAAGGGGAGCTTAACATGTCTTCTATATATAAATTCATGTTGAGTGTATCTTGTATTGAGGAGCTTAACATCTCTTCTTTATGTGATACACGTGTGTAGGGGGAGCTTCACATCTCCACTTATGCATTGCATATTATACTTTATGTGAGTTAGTGCTTTGTCATTCCTTCTTCATGTAATGCATGTATGCAAGGGAGCTAACTTCACTTCTCTCTCTTCATGAATGTATATCGCATATATATCCTTATTCTTAATTTATTTTATTTTACCCCTTTGTTGATGATTGACAAAAAGTGGGAGAAAGATTTTGAGTTTATATATGCATATTTGAGTTTTTGCATATATTGAGTTTATGCATTTTTACAAAAGAAGGAAAATGATTTTGAAAGTTTAAACAAAAAGGGGGAGAAAGTTTTTTAGAAAAAGAACTTTTGATTTATGCATGTTTCTCTCATCTTGTTTATGCATATATCTTTGTTTAGTTTCATGTACTTCATTGTATATCTTAATGTTTATTGTTATGCATGAGTTAAGGGGGAGCTTCTATGAAGCTTAACTTTAATCCATGCATATATAACTCCATGTGTTTTGTCATCATCAAAAAGGGAGAGATTGTTGGCCCAAAGGCCCATCACTTTAGTTTTGATGATGATTAACTCATGTAGTTATAGTAATAATGATCTTGTGTTTATTTAGTCTCAGATTTGTGATCAAGATATTAGTAGGTGTTTAACTTCAACAAAGAATTTCAAGTCAAGTTTTGGAGATAGCACGTGTTGATTCAAGAGCTTGTGCATCAAGACGACATCAAGTACTCAAGAGGAGTCTAACTCATTAGATCATGAATTGGACCAAGTCAAGAAGATGAGAAGATTTTCAAGTGAACACCTTTAAGAGAAGACTTGTGTCTAGGTTTGTTTTGTTAAGATTTTGTTTTTAGATAAAATGTAAAGGATAGAATTAGTTGGTGGATTGCTCAAGTATCGTATACACTCACACACAAGATTTATATGTGTTTTCATTATAGAGTTTTCGTTTTGAAAAAAATACCGGTTTGGTTTCTTATACATGTGTTTTACTAAAACTATTTTAGTGCTTAATGTCAAAAATATAGATATTTCATCATATATGTGTAGTGGATCATATCCATACACACTAAGCTTTAAAAGGGTTTAGAATATCATGTTTTTATATTTGGAGAAGTTTTGGAAAATCTATTTGGAAAAATATGAATTTTATTTTAAGCCAAAATTTTCATATTATAAAAATAATTCAAAATGTTTGTAGCATGTTTTGATTTTTATTCAAATATGTTTGTATATCAAAGTATAATACTGAACTTATTTTTGAAAATTTTCAGAGAATTTATGGGATTTTATTAAAGTTAAAAGCCAAGTTTTTAAATCCCCAAAACAGTTTTTCTGGCCTTCAGCCGGTCGACCGCACGGTCGACCGTGACTGAGGTCAGTCGACTGGGCGGTCGACCGACATGCACAAAACGTGCACAGGTTGGGCCGGTCGACCGCACGGTCGACCGCCAGAGAGCTTCTGCTCTCTGGAAATGGCCCGGTCGACCGGCGGTCGACCGCTGAGCAATTTCCCAGTTGGCAGTCGACCGGCCGGTCGACCGACCTTCCCAACGGTCGAAAAATCGACTGTTGGCGGTTGACCAACAGCAGTGCAGACTGCTGATTTGAACCCCAACGGCTATATTTTGGAGCCTATATATATGAGGTTCCTTTGGGCTATTTTTAACAAAATTTGAAGTGGGTTTTTGAGATAGTTTTTCCTACACTCTACGTGTTTATCTCCACTTGTTTTAGAGCCAAAATTGCCATATCAAAAGGAGAGATTTTCAAGAGTGTTTTGAAAAGAGATTTTTTTTGAGTTTTTCACCACCAAATCAATTCAAGTTTTTTCTCATATACACTTGAGCTTTCCATTGATATATCTATCCTATAGGAGAGTTATTATGAGAGTGTTTGTAGGTGATCAAAGTGTTTTAGATCACCGAGTGCTTCATTATTTGTTTTGAGGAGGCGAACTTGCGGGTTCGCGGTGTTTCGAGTTCTTGTGAGAGCTCGTTGTAGAGGTGCGGCCTTGACAAGCTAGTGTGCTTGTGGTGTGTTTGTTCTTGCAGGACCAAGTGAGGGGACTAATGAGTCCAAGAGTTCTAATGTGAACTCCTTATAGGTGTTGCGGCACCGAGTGATCCGGTGAGATCGTTTTTAGTGAAAATCCTTCATAGTATTAAAGGCAGGGACGTAGAGTAGTGGTGCTCGAACCTCGAAACAAATCTCCCGTGTTTGCGATTGCTCTCTCTATCTCTCACTTGTCTTTATATCTTGCATGCTTATATTGCCTTTATCTTTACTTGCTTGATATACTTGTACTTAAATTGATATATGCTTGGGGATTGTTTGCTCACACTTGTATTCAACCAAGAGAGCCAAAGCGGCACCTCAACTCTTATCTAGAGAAATCTTAAGGAGATAGTTCAGAGCCCTTCATGGGGAATCCGGCTACACTCTTAGGTTATACTTGGTGTGTTGTGCTTAAGAATATTTAGTTTGCATAATTTATTTTAATTTCGCATTAATTCATCATTAGATTAGCTAGTCACCTATTCACCCCCCTCTAGGTGATTTCACTATTCACATTAAACTAAAACATATCTCTTGAATACAAAATTCTTCTCACAGATGAGTTGGTAACATGTTTAAAACAAGTTACATAATTAAAGAACTATCTTGCTCACATGACAAAAACTTTTTTTTTTTTTGAAAGAAAGCGGTAACTTGTATTAGATAAAGCATTGTTACTCACAGTGATACAAACCTCCTCACCTAATTGAGGAGGCATAGCTTCATATAACTAATAGACACCGACTGCCAACTTGGTATCCTATCGCATTAATACTTCTTCTACCAAATTTCAGTCTCATATGGTAAACTTATATGCCATAATTGGTCCATCTTGTTTATTTGAAAGGAGTGAGAAGACCACATCAATTTTTTTATGTTGCTTAATATAAACCATCTTGCAAGGGCGGTTTCAAATTAATGAAAGGAGGATAAGGTTGGTTTCAATTGTGTTAAAAAAGAAACAAACTAATGATTACTCATAGACCAATGATTTGCTAACTAGTGAAGACCACATTAAGCTCTTTTAGAAACGAAGAAGACTATACAATTGGACTTTAGTGTGTCTCTTCAGTGGCAATTCGAATTAAGCATATAGAATTTTGTAGGATAGATTAAGTTTAAAGTGTTCTTATAAGCTAAATCTATGAAAGTAACTAGGTAGCTAATAAATAAATATATACTTTGGAAGAGGGCCACAAAAGGAAAGAGAAGAGATGAGATCAAAATTCGAATTCTAGAGGATGCAACCAATTGGCCAAAGTATTTGAATATTTGTGTCTCAAAAAACTAAAGTAGAATAAAATAAATATATAGCTGAAAGGAACAAAAATTTAAACATTAATGATTTATTGTTCCTCTGTACAATTTATTTTGTTGATTGTAGTAGTTAAAATTTGGCCCGTTTCAAGATGATGACACGTGTCCAAAGTGTCAAGGGGTTCCCTCAAGATATTCACAACTCTCAGAGTCCATCCCGAAGCCTCCACCACGTCCAGCCCTCGCGGAGCTGCCTTCAATCAAGAGGATTTCCTGATCTGAAGCCCAATTCTACCATTCTAAGGCCTTTATCACTTTGAGACCTTTATCACTTCGAAGTCCTTGTTGAAGTGGGATCAATCTGACAACTAATCAATATCACTGAAATATCAACAATCTAATTGGCCAGGTGGAGGTGGGAGGTTTTCCGTTCAATAGAACGTTCCTTAATTTAAGAACCACCTTTCAAATTCCTTCCTTGGTTAAATACCAATTAGACTGATATAAATCAGTCTCAATATACTGAATATCAGTATATCCCCTGTATAAAGAAATTAATTCACTTATACAGTACTTGGAGTGAGATTCGCTTTAATTTAAGAACCACCTTTCAATTTCCTTCCTTGGTTAAACACCAATTAGACTGATATAAATCAGTCTCAATATACCGAATATCAGTATATCCCCTGTATAAAGAAATTAATTCACTTATATAGTACTTGGAGTGAGGTACGCTTAAAGCGAATCCCCTTAAGACAATTACGCCCCCCGCACCGGTGATAACGGGTTACTGGACGCTGGTCTCCCAAGATACAACACTCCTTCACGGTATTTGGATAGCACTACCAAATCACCGTACGGTCGAACCGTACTTAACCAGTACCTTCATAGGATTATTGAAGCAGCGGGACAAAGACAAATTTCGGGAGAATATTTGCCTTTACTTTGGAGGAGCACCCACTGTAGAGGAAGAAGGAAGGTTGAAGAATATTCTTCTTCAGAAGTCCCAGATTCAGACAACAATTCTATTAAAGAATCTGTTAAATTTTCTGAGCCCTCTTTCAGAACGAATTTTTGCAGAATCTCTTTTGGAAGTTGCTTTGAAAACTGAGTTGCAGAATCCCCACTTGCTTTCGGAAACCGTGTTACTGATTTCCCACTTCCTGTTTGGAAGTCACTTTAAGACTTAGAGAGAGGATCTCCGTAAGATTTCTTGTTGTTGGTGTGTTGTGTTGTGTATTCAATTGAGAATTCAGAGCACTATTTATAGCGCTCGGGGATGGGCCAACTGGTCCGCGAACCCAACGAACCGTTGCAACGGTTCGGTCTGAACCGTTGCAACGGTTCGACCCAACCACCGCAACTGTTGGCCGTCCAACTTCTGCGACAGCCGTTGGCAGAGCGGTTCGGATCCGGATAGCGGAGCGGGTATGCTTCGCGTAACCCATACCCGTGAGATCCAGCTCAAAAAGAATCAGGCCGGGTAGGGAACCCGAACCCAGACCCAGACCCGGTCCTGAACCCGAGCCCGAGCCCGGCCGGCTGCCGCCAGCGGCGGCGCGCGTGCATGTGCGGGCATGGTTTCCTCCTAATCGCGCGCGAAAACTCTAAGTACCCAAAGGGCACGCCCTTTGTTCTCAATTTTCTCTATTTAAACACTACAAACTTCCATCCTATGGCCAATGTGGGACTAAATGCTTTTAGCTACATTTAGTCCCATTTTGGCTTTGAATTAGGCAATCTTTAGACTTGAATATCTCATTCATTTGAAGTCGGAATTGAACATGTGAATATACCACATTCATCCCCAATGGAAGGAGAACACACTCCAACCATCATCCAATTGATTCGATCAACAGATCTCACCGTAATTCAATTCAAAGATTCACATATATATTCTTCATATTCCAACAATCCCTCACAATGAATGGAGATTCAAGGAATTGACACACAAAGAGACTGACTCTATTGTGAAAGGTACTTTAGAAAAGAAACTGCATCAGGATAGGTGAACTAGGTCTTGAACCTTCCATAGTGAAAACTTTATCGGACTTACTGGCTAATCAGTGAACTAGGTCTTGAACTGTTAGCTGTTAGTGTAAGCCAAGTGAACAAGCTTCACACAGTGACTTTCCAAATCAACTTTGGTTCTCGGTTGTGTCCGTTTTGGCCCTGGACATTCTTGGTTTCATAGAGTATCTTTATGGAATAACAGCCTCCATAGAAATTCTCAAAGAGCCGACCCAACTCTATACTCACATAGGTGATCGTCCTATTAAGAGTAGTCTACTCTACTCCACTTGTTTAATAACAAGATATAGGCATCATTAAAAGCGTTAAGCTTATCCTTAATCCACTTGTAGAAAAGCACTTATGTGCACCTTAGGAATGGATTGGAGTCAAGCTCCCAAGTGCTTACTTGCTGAGTCAATCATAACTAGTTTTTCCTCTTGAACTTAGTCCGTGGGATCTCCAGTCGCTAAGTGAGCTTTCTGTTAAGCTGACTCGGTAAGGTTAGGCTTTTAGACTCATTCCCCTCGATGCGCAGTTTATACGCTCTCCACTTAAACCTTTAGTAAGCGGATCCGCTAAATTATCTTTTGTCGAGACAAAATCAATAGAGATAATTCCATTTGAGAGCAACTGCTTAACGATATTATGTGTACGACGAATATGTCTAGACTTACCGTTATATATAACATTTTTTGCCCTATATATAGCTGCTTGATTATCTCAGTATATACATATAGCGGGCACTGGCTTTTGCCATAATGGTATATCTTCTAAAAATTGTCGAAGCCATTCTGCTTCTTCTCCGGCCTTATCTAAGGCTATGAATTCCGATTCCATAGTGGAACGGGTAATACATGTTTACTTAGAAGATTTTCAAGATACCGCTGCTCCTCCTAGAGTAAATACGTATCCGCTAGTTGATTTTGATTTCTCAGAATCTGCAATCCAATTAGCATCACTGTATCCTTCAAGTACAGGTGGATACTGTCCATATCTCAAGGCATATTCCTTGGTATGTGATACATAACCCAGTACTCATAGTAGAGCAGTCCAATGTTGATCATTAGGATTACTAGTGTATCTGCTTAACTTGCTTACAGCGTAAGCAATATCGGGTCTAGTGCAATTCATCAAATACATTAGACTTTCGATAATCTGAGAATACTCCAACTGGCGTATTCCAGTTCTTGTATTCTTATGAAGGTGGACGTGTGGGAGAAAAGGATTTGTATTCTCTTTTATCCCATGATCCTTGAATCTTTCTATCATCTTATCCACGTAGTGAGATTGAGATAGACTGATTCCATCTGGTGTTCTAGTGATTTTAATTCCTAAAATTACATCAGCAACCCCCAGATCCTTCATGTCAAAACTGTTGGATAACATTCTTTTAGTGGACTTAATAATTTCAATATTAGTCCTAAGTATCAACATGTCGTCTACATAAAGATAAAAAATGATACATGCATTTTCAACTATTTTAGTGTAAACACACTTATCGCATTTATTGATAGTGAATCCATCTTTGATCATGACACTATAAAATTTTTCATGCCATTGTTTTGGAGCCTGCTTTAGACCGTATAAGGATTTTACTAATTTACACACTTTGTGTTCTTGGCCCTTGACTATAAATCCTTCAGCTTGCTCCATATATATTTCTTCATTTAATTCACTATTTAAAAATGCAGTCTTGACATCCATTTGATGGATATCTAAGTTATGCAATACTGCAATTGCAATCAACATCCGAATGAATGTTATTCTTGTTATTGGTGAATAAGTATCGAAGTAGTCAAGTCCTTCTTTTTGTCGATAACCCTTGGTTACTAATCTAACCTTGTACTTATCGATAGATCCATCGGGTTTTAATTTTCTTTTGAAAATTCACTTACAACCAATTGGTTTACTGCCAGGAGGTAAGTTTGTCAATTCTCAAGTATGATTACTTAGTATGGATTCTATTTCGCTATTTATAACTTCTTTTCACATTTGTGCTTCTGGGGTTGACATAGCCTCTTTAAATGTTTGAGGCTCGTTTTTAATAGCGTATGTTATGAAATCTGGACCAAAAGATTTTGAGATTCTAAATCTCTAACTTCTTCTTGGTTCAATTTCCGCATTAACAGTCGGTTCCTCGGAACTTTCATCCCTGAACGCCATCTCATGTGTTCTTTTCCCAGAAGTCTTATCTGCTTCCCGTTTATATGGAAAAATGTCTTCAAAGAACACAGCATCTCTAGATTCGATAATCATGTTTACATGAATATCTGATATTTCTGATTTATGAACCAGAAATCTGTAGGCACTACTATTCAAGGCATAGCCTATGAATATGCAGTCCATGGTTTTTGCTCCCACTTAGTCTTTTTAGGTAATGGCGCTAGTACCTTTGCAAGGCACCCCCACATTTTGAGGTAATGGTAGGAAGGTGTCCTTTCATGCCATAACTCAAATGGTATAAGACCAAGTTTCTTGTGGGGTACTCTATTTAGAATATAATTTGCAGTTAATAAAGCTTCCCCCACAAGTTCTGTGGAACTCCAGAACTTACGAGCATGGAATTGACCATCTCCGTCAAAGTTTTGTTCTTCCGTTCAGTAATTCCATTTTGCTGAGGAGTATATGGTGCTATAGTTTGATGGATTATACCAAATTTAGCACATAACTCACTAAAATCATTTGATTCATATTCTCTGCCTCTATCAGATTTTAGAATCTTGATATTCTTGTTGAGTTGATTCTCAACTTCGGCTTTATATGTTATAAACATATTTATTTCCTCATCCTTACTGTTTAAAAGATACACATAACAATATCTTGTACAGTCATTAATAAAAATAATAAAATACTTTTTACCGCCTCTAGTTGGCATAAACTTCAAGTCACACAGATCGCTATGAATTAACCCTAAAGGTTCTGTATTTCGATCAATTGAGTGAAATGAATTTTTCGCCAACTTGGCCTTAACACAAATCTCATACTTGCGAATTTCTTCCAAGTTGAATTTAGGAATATATCCTAGATTAAACAAGTTCTTTAATGACTTGTAATTTACATGCCCTATTCTAGCATGCCATAAAGTAGGAGACTCAAGCAAATAAACAGAAGTTTTTCCTTTATTTATAAGCTTTGGGTACAAATACAAAGACTTTTTATCTACCACTGCAACATTGGCTTTAAAAAGTCTATCAACAAGATAACCTTTTCCCACATACATCCTTCCCTTAGTAAGTACAAATTTATCTGATTAAAAAACAGTTCTAAATCCTTTCTTACTAAGTATTGATCCAGAAATCAAATTCTTGTGGATATCTGGAACATGTAGCACATCGTTCAGAGTAAGCTCTTTTCCAGATGTCCACTTCAGGATAACCTTGCCTTTTCTTTCAACTTTTGAGAGGGCTGAGTTTCCCATGAATAGTTGCTCATCTTGATCTAGTTTTTGATATTCAGAGAAAAATAATTTCTCAGAGCAGATGTGCTGAGTAGCCCCAGGTCTACCCACCAATCCTTATAGTTGGTTGTCAGATTCACCTCTGACACCACAGCTGAAAGGCTTGGCGACGCATGGTCGGTCAAGTTTTCCTGTGGATGGCTTTTCTTGTTCTTTTTGAGACGGCTACGACATTCATTCGCCTTATGCCCTTCTTTGTTGCAGATGTAGCAGATTCCCTTGAAGCGCATGTTCTTGCCTTCTTGGACCTTGCCTTTGTACCCTGGGAAGTCTTCTTTCGCTTTAAGCTTTTGGAAGTAGACGCTTTCCCCTTTGAGTCTTCGATCACATTGGCTTTTGCTTCATAGGAGTTCTTACTGCTCCTTTTCTCGGACTTTCTGTTGTCCTCCTCAATTCGAAGCCTCACAATGAGATCTTCTAACTTCAGCTCCTTTCGCTTGTGCTTCAGGTAGTTCTTGAAATCTCTTCACGCAGGTGGGAGTTTCTCCATGATAGTAGCAACCTGAAAGGTTTCAGGTAGAATCATACCTTCGGCTTCTATCTCGTGCAAGATAAGTTGAAACTCTTGCACCTGACTGATTACAGTCTTGCTGTCCACCATTTTGTACTCCAGAAATCGTCCTACGACGAACTATTTGGTACTAGCATCCCCAGTCTTGTACTTCTTGTCAAGACTGGCCCATAACTTCTTTGCCGTTGTGATGGGACTGTAGACATTGTAAAGAACGTTATCCAGTCCATTTAAAACATAATTTCGGCAAAGGAAGTCACCTTGAGTCCATGCATCAACTGCAAGGATTGAGTCCCGATCAGTTCCGGGTTCTGGTGGATCTTCTTGCAAGAATTTGGCCAGATGAAGAGTGGTCAAGTAAAAGATTATCTTCTATTGCCACCTCTTGAATTCTATGCCGTCAAATTTTTCTGGCTTCTCCGGCTTCGGGTTAGGAAGTGGAGTAGGCATCAAAGTTTGTAGCTGCATGTTTGGTGCCTTATTAGAGCTATCTTAATTAATCTCAGACATTTTTTGCAAGTTCAAGCAGAGCAGAAGTAAGATACTTCAATACATAATTGTCTTAAGATTGTTGAAGTGGGATCAATCTGACAATAAATCAATATCACTAAAATATCAACAATCTAATAGGCCAGGTCGGTAAATATCAGGTGGGAGGTTTTTCGTTCAATAGAACGTTCCTTAATTTAAGAACCACCTTTCAATTTCCTTCTTTGGTTAAATACCAATTAGACTGATATAAATCAGTCTCAATATACTGAATATCAGTATATCCCCTATATAAAGAAATTAATTCACTTATACAGTACTTGGAGTGAGATTCGCTTTAATTTAAGAACCACCTTTTAATTTCCTTCCTTGGTTAAACACCAATTAGACTGATATAAATCAGTCTCAATATACCGAATATCAGTATATCCCCTGTATAAAGAAATTAATTCACTTATATAGTACTTAGAGTGAGGTACGCTTAAAGCGAATCTCCTTAAGACAATTACGTTCCCCGCACCGGTGCTAACGGGTTACTGGACGCTGGTCTCCCAAGATACAACACTCTTTCACGGTATTTGGATAGCACTACCAAATCACCGTACGGTCGAACCGTAGTTAACCAGTACCTTCACAGGATTATTGAAGCAGCGGGATAAAGACAAATTTCGGGAGAATATTTGCCTTTACTTTGGAGGAGCACCCACTGTAGAGGAAGAAGGAAGGTTGAAGAATATTCTTCTTCAGAAGTCCCAGATTCAGACAACAATTCTATTAAAGAATCTGTTGAATTTTCTGAGCCCTCCTTCAGAACGAATTTTTGCAGAATCTCTTTTGGAAGTCGCTTTGGAAACTGAGTTGCTGAATCCCCACTTGCTTTCGGAAACCGTGTTAATGATTTCTCACTTCTTGTTTGGAAGTCACTTCAAGACTGAGAGAGAGAGAGGATCTCCTTCAGATTTCTTGCTGTTGGTGTGTTGTGTTGTGTATTCAATTGAGAATTCGGAGCGCTATTTATAGCGCTCCGGGAGGGGCCAACTGGTCCGAACCCAACGAATAGTTGCAACGGTTCGGTCTGAACCGTTGCAACGGTTCGACCAAACCACCGCAACTGTTGGCCGTCCAATTGCTGCGACAGCCATGAAAAACACCTAGAGGGGGGGTGAATAGGTGTAAGTGCTAATCTAAGAAACTAAATGCAAACTAAGTGCGCTAAATGCGGAAGCTAATGCAAATTATGCACAAACTAATACAATACAACAAGTGTAGCCGAATTCCCCTTGCGAGGCTCTGGACTAACTCCCCTTGATTCCCCTTGAAATGGGTTGAGGTGCTATGTGAAGCTCTTGTTGGATGAGTATAAGTTAGGCACACACACACAAGCAATCCAAGCAATATGAAATACACACAATCAAGCCAAGCATATAATAGATATGACAATAAGAAATGCAAGGTACAACACAAGCAATATATGATATGAATGAATCAATGCTCAACACAAGCAAGTATGATATGATGATGAGTATGATGCTTTGCACAATTATAAGAGAGAGAGTTAGAGAGACAATGGATCAAAACGCAAACACCAAGATTTGTTTCGAGGTTCGAGCACCTTGCTCTACATCCCCGCCTACACCACCGTGTAGGATTTCCCCTATCTCAACTCCCACCGAGGGAACCTCTACCAAAGAGGATTTCTTACAACTCTAGGAGTACCAAACTCCTCTCTCAAACAACTACCTCACAACCGAGGGGTAAGGCCCATAGCCAATACAACAACCAACCACAACGCCTCTACCGAAGAGGCTCACAACCAAACTCAATCACCTCTACCTAAGAGGGATCCAAACCAACAACCCAATACAACAATCTCCACCTCTACCAAAGAGGGAGTAACTCAAGAAATCAAGGGTTTACAACAAGTGGTATATTTCAACCACAAACCTCTTTCCTTTTTCTTTTTCACAAAAACAAGATCCTAAATAGTTTAGGATAGAAGATATAGCTCAAGTGTGGAAACAAAGTGTTTTTGGAAACAAGCAACAAAGAAAAACTATTTGGGAAATCTCTTGTATATGATAGAAAATGAAATACCAAATCAAAATCCCAAAACCCTAGCTTTCTTTGATTTTCCAAAAACCCAAAATCAAATAAGATGAAATCTTTTTGGCTTAAAAACCCTTTTAAAACTCTTTTAAACACTAGAGAAAGTCTGAAATTTTTAGCTCTAAAAATCTTAGCCAAAACAATGGAGAAATGGGGTATATATAGCCCCTAGGAAAAACTAGCCGTTAGGCTGATGTGGCAGCCTGACAGGCCACCGGTCGACCGGTCCGGTCGACCGCCAACGGTCAGAATTATGACCGTTGGGCAACAGCGGTCGACCGGCCCGGTCGACCGAGAAAACCCGAGAGCAGAGCTCTCAACTCGGTCGACCGTCCCGGTCGACCGTGTCTGTGCCTAACAGACGTGCACGTCTGTGCACGTCGGTCGACCGCAACGGTCGACCGGCCCTTGGTGCGGTCGACCGTGACGGTCGACCGACCAGCCTGTCAGCACAAAACAAGGTCAGAAAAATTTGGGAAAAATATTTTATAAAAACTTTTTATCATTTTTGAAAATTTCATAAAACTTGTTTTATCATTTTATGTTAAAACATAAACATGTGATAAAAATTTCAAGACAATATATCAACATATCAATTCATTTTTGAGTCTTGCAAATTTTATCAAAAACAAAACCTTGTATTTTGTCAAACTTGATTTTTCCAAAACATGAATAGGATAGTCAAAATAAGTTTGTCTAGCAAGTTTAAAGCATGTATGTATATCTAGACCATATCTAATATACATAAGTATAAGGTAAACTTGTTTTGATCTATTATTCATGAAAACCAAAAACCAAATCATGAAACATGTGTGTTTTGTGTTCACTTGAGCATATCAACTAAATTAAGCTTTACAAATGGATCTAAAAACTCTATCTAAACTAGGATACCTAAGTCTTCTTGACGATCTTCATCTTCAAGTAGACTCGGTCCAAACTCCGTGATTCTCCAAGTGCAAAGGTATGATCTTTAAGCTTTGGCACCGGAATCATCATCAATAGCTTCTAATCATCTTGTTGAAGCTAATCACCAACTAATATCCTGTTAATGATCTGAAACTTAGAAACACAAGAATATTAGTAAACATAACTACATGAGTGTTGATCATCATCAAAACTAGAGTGGAAGGCCATTGGGCCAACAATCTCCCCTTTTTGATGATGACAAAACTCATGGAGTTATATATGCATGGATTAAAGTTAAGCTTCAAAGAAGCTCCCCTTAACTCATGCATAAACAAATAAACATAGATATGCAAGAATGATAATGCATAAATAATAAAAACTCTAGATACCACATGGAATATCCAAAACAAAGCAAGCTCTAGATACCAATTACAACAATTACAAAGCAAGCTTTGGATACCAATTAAACTTAATAAACAATTAAACTTAATATTCTTGATATTAAAACATAATATATGCATATAAAACATAAGCATGCATATAAAACTCAAATACTTCTCCCCCTTTTTGTCAATCATCAACAAAGGGGTAAACAATCAAAACCATAGAAAAAATGAGAGGTAAAAATCTTTCTCCCCCTTTTTGTCAATCAAAACGATGCAAACAATGTTCTCCCCTTTTTGTCTAAAACAAAAAAAAAAGTCAATAAGGGGTGACTACAAACATGATATCAATTAAAAATATGTCAATGAAGCATCTTGATACCAATAAACAAGGATCAATATATGTTATATGCTATATACATTCATGAAGAGGAAGACGCTAAGTTAGCTTCCCTACACATATGCATTACATGAAGAAGGGATGACAAGCCCCAATTCACATAACACATATTATGTAATGCATAAGAGGAGATGTGAAGCTCCCCCTACACACGTATATCATATAAAGAAGAGTTGTCAAGCTCCTCAATTTATAATATACTCAACATGAATCTATATGTAAGAGAGATGTTAAGCTCTCCTTGCATATAGGAAATACAAATCAAAACTTTGAATATTTTCTTTAAACAAAATTTTGGAAATACCAATTGTAATTAAACATAACAAATTACCAATTGTAAAACAACATAACAAATTTTGAATGTCTAAACACAAATTTTGATACCAATTATAAGAATATATTTCATTTTGAACATATGATACCAAATTCGAAATGTCAATCATAAAGCATGGGAGTACAAATACCAATTGAAAGACAAAATATGAAATACTCATTTTCTCCCCCTTTATGAAATACCAAAGGAAACATTGAACACTTTTATTTTAACAAGCTAAACATAAACAACTATTTGTGCTCTAAGATATAGGAATATAGTAGGCACAAATAAAACAAGTATATGTGTATGAAATGGAATGAGTATCAATCACCAATAGATGATACCAAATGAAAACATACATACACAATAAACATATGAGTATACAAAAGGTCAAAATGATACCAATTGAAAGAGTTCAATGATACCAATTGACATAATAATAAGCTCAAGTGCATACATCATATTATCTACCACCCAATTATAATTCAAGTTTTAAAGATTTTCAATTTAGGGCATACATGAACATGATCTCCCATCCAACCGCCCTTGGATGGTAGGGGTTTTCAAAGATAGATTTGAAAATGTAGTTTTGTTTGAAAATCACTACCAAAATGAAGAACACCGCAACTAGTTAAATGGAAAACTTGTTAACTAGCACGAAATCCTTCAAGCAAGGAATAAAACAAAAATGAAATTCACATGATAATCATCACTCTAACCAATAAAGCATACCTCATGAGAAACAAAACATGAGCAATAGATATGAGTGTACAAATAATATGTGAAGATCATAATCATGAAAAATATTTCATTAAGCTCAATTATTCTTTAAAACATAATTCCATCAAAAACATGAAAAATCATATAAAACTACTTATTTAATCTTCAAGGCATATGTATGTCTAATACAAGCTAAAATATACATACATATCCAAAACTCAACGAGTCCACTAAATGTATATTCATGAAGGCACGTGGCTCAAAAAGATGTATATGTATAAGATTAGTTTGAACTAGATAGACATATACATGAAGTTTAAACATAAATACATGAAATATGAAAAACTAAATTTTCATCACAACAAATTTCATTTCAAGGTATATGTATGAATTGTCAAACATGAAGTATACATACATATCCCTAAACACAATTGAGTCCAAATATAGATTTGCATGAAAGGCAAATGACTCAAGGGGTATACATGTATATCTTAAAGTTTGGCAATACAAACATATACATGAAGTGAATACACAATCATAAAACTAATTCAAAAATGGAATACAAGTTTGAAATGTATGAATCATCAAAACTAGACTATACTAGCACATCTAATGGGAACAAACAAGCATTCAATCCCAAACATATATAGATTTATTTGTAGCCCATCATATGTACAAATATATAACTAGTCTTAATGAAAACTAACATCTAAACATATATTCAAAACATGAAGCTTTAAAACACAATATAAAAATCATCATGATAAAACTAAAACACGATTATTATGTAAATTCACATGTATTAGATTCATGATGTACATTATAGCTTAAACAAAAGTGAGAACACTAATTATAGGATCATATAAGCATGTGTGTCTCAAATACTATACATGTATGTCAAGGATCTAATAAACATGGAATGAACATACTAATCCATAGACATCAAAAACATGCTATAAACAGTGAAATGGAAAGCATGTAATCATAATAAATGGGAGTAAAGGATTGTTACCAAAACCGAAGAAGCAACTTTCCTTGTCTCCAAAACATGGTGGTCTTCTCCACCAAATCTTCCCTTGAAAGTGATGCATCCAATTGATTTCCTTTAAGTCCGGAACGCATCCACTCCAAGGTGCTATCACTCTCACGTCATGTGAGAGCCCACACCTATATTAAACAAAGGAGGGGTGGTCTTTGGTACCCATACTCTTTTGGGTCCATGGGGGTTAGTACCTTCTCTAACCCAAACAAACTTCTTGGCTAAATTTTCAACATGTAAACGATCATAGCAAAATTTAGCAAGGTGGCCCTTACGTCCACAATGTGTACAAGTGTACACATGAGCATACGTGTGTTGGTGTCCGTGAGGAGCATGTGTATGCCGTGGAGGGTGTGCATGCATAGAAGATGGAACTTGTTTCTTTCGAACCAAGGATTCCAAGCGTGTATGGTTCTTAGCACATTGGCTCATAGTGGAGCCCAAACAATCTATTTTCTTCTTTAACAAATTTATATCATTTTGAATTGTAGAAGAAGTGGAGCATGCAATAGGTGAAGTATGTGATACTACCCTAACATGACAAACATGTGCATCAATCTTATTTTGCAAAACAATGTTTTTCTTTACACAAACATCTAAATCATTAGAAATAGAAATAATTTTATTTTTCAAAGCAACATTTTCTTTTAAAACAAAATCAACTTTTGAAGACAAGTTCTCATTTTTCTTCAAAAGAACATGGCAATTATTTTTAGATTTTAAAAAATCATTTTCTTTAAGTGCAAGATCAAGTTGAGATTTTAATGAATCCCTCTCATTAGCAATCTCCTCTTTCTCTTGCAAAACAACATCAAGTCTAGCAATTAAATTTTTATTATCATTATTAATGCCTAGACTTTTCTTTTTCAACAAATTATATTTTTCTATTAGTTTTTCACAAACAATGGAAAGTTCTTCATTCAAAGCATGGGCATCAATATGATCATTTGAAGAACTAGCATCATCATCACTATCTAATGGAGTTTCCGAGTGTACCTCAAGGGAGTCATTCCCTTGGACCATATAGCATTGTTGTGGCTCGGATTCTCCGCTAGATTCCTCTTCTTGGATTGGCAATTGAAGCTTGGAGGTGGTGGTTGTTGTCAACTTGTTCCACACTGCAAAGGCGGAATCAAAGTTAGAAACACATAAGAGATAATCTTTAGGAAGAGTGCTTCTAATGGCCTCTAGGGCTTGTGCATTGGCCCCTATATGATTGCAATCACCAAGATAACATCTCTTGGTGGCCGCAAGGAAAACATGCAAACCTAGGGTCTTTAGGTACATGGACATCCTATACTTCCAAACATCAATGTTGGAAGGGTCAAATTTAGGTGGGGTCATGAAGTCCATGGTATAAACTAAATATGTGCAAACAATCAAATGCAAATGTAGATTAGCAAGCAAATGGATCTCACTCCTAGGATGTTAAGCCTAAGTATCAGGAGCACTAGCTCTGATACCAATTGAAAAACACCTAGAGGGGGGGTGAATAGGTGTAAGTGCTAATCTAAGAAACTAAATGCAAACTAAGTGCGCTAAATGCGGAAGCTAATGCAAATTATGCACAAACTAATACAATACAACAAGTGTAGCCGAATTCCCCTTGCGAGGCTCTGGACTAACTCCCCTTGATTCCCTTGAAATGGGTTGAGGTGCTATGTGAAGCTCTTGTTGGATGAGTATAAGTTAGGCACACACACACAAGCAATCCAAGCAATATGAAATACACACAATCAAGCCAAGCATATAATAGATATGACAATAAGAAATGCAAGGCACAACACAAGCAATATATGATATGAATGAATCAATGCTCAACACAAGCAAGTATGATATGATGATGAGTATGATGCTTTGCACAATTATAAGAGAGAGAGAGTTAGAGAGACAATGGATCAAAACGCAAACACCAAGATTTGTTTCGAGGTTCGAGCACCTTGCTCTACATCCCCGCCTACACCACCGTGTAGGATTTCCCCTATCTCAACTCCCACCGAGGGAACCTCTACCAAAGAGGATTTCTTACAACTCTAGGAGTACAAAACTCCTCTCTCAAACAACCACCTCACAACCGAGGGGTAAGGCCCGTAGCCAATACAACAACCAACCACAACGCCTCTACCGAAGAGGCTCACAACCAAACTCAATCACCTCTACCTAAGAGGGATCCAAACCAACAACCCAATACAACAATCTCCACCTCTACCAAAGAGGGAGTAACTCAAGAAATCAAGGGTTTACAACAAGTGGTATATTTCAACCACAAACCTCTTTCCTTTTTCTTTTTCCACAAAAACAAGATCTTAAATAGTTTAGGATAGAAGATATAGCTCAAGTGTGGAAACAAAGTGTTTTGGAAACAAGCAACAAAGAAAAACTATTTGGGAAATCTCTTGTATATGATAGAAAATGAAATACCAAATCAAAATCCCAAAACCCTAGCTTTCTTTGATTTTCCAAAAACCCAAAATCAAATAAGATGAAATCTTTTTGGCTTAAAAACCCTTTTAAAACTCTTTTAAACACTAGAGAAAGTCTGAAATTTTTAGCTCTAAAAATCTTAGCCAAAACAATGGAGAAATGGGGTATATATAGCCCCTAGGAAAAACTAGCCGTTAGGCTGATGTGGCAGCCTGACAGGCCACCGGTCGACCGCCAACGGTCAGAATTATGACCGTTAGGCAACAGCGGTCGACCGGCCCGGTCGACCGAGAAAACCCTAGAGCAGAGCTCTCAACTCGGTCGACCGTCCCGGTCGACCGTGTCTGTGCCTAACAGACGTGCACGTCTGTGCACGTCGGTCGACCGCAACGGTCGACCGGCCCTTGGTGCGGTCGACCGTGACGGTCGACCGACGAGCCTGTCAGCACAAAACAAGGTCAGAAAAATTTGGGAAAAATATTTTATAAAAACTTTTTATCATTTCTGAAAATTCCATAAAACTTGTTTTATCATTTTATGTTAAAACATAAACATGTGATAAAAATTTCAAGACAATATATCAACATATCAATTCATTTTTGAGTCTTGCAAATTTTATCAAAAACAAAACCTTGTATTTTGTCAAACTTGATTTTTCCAAAACATGAATAGGATAGTTAAAATAAGTTTGTCTAGCAAGTTTAAAGCATGTATGTATATCTAGACCATATCTAATATACATAAGTATAAGGTAAACTTGTTTTGATCTATTATTCATGAAAACCAAAAACCAAATCATGAAACATGTGTGTTTTGTGTTCACTTGAGCATATCAACTAAACTAAGCTTTACAAATGGATCTAAAAACTCTATCTAAACTAGGATACCTAAGTCTTCTTGACGATCTTCATCTTCAAGTAGACTCGGTCCAAACTCCGTGATTCTCCAAGTGCAAAGGTATGATCTTTAAGCTTTGACACCGGAATCATCATCAATAGCTTCTAATCATCTTGTTGAAGCTAATCACCAACTAATATCCTGTTAATGATCTGAAACTTAGAAACACAAGAATATTAGTAAACATAACTACATGAGTGTTGATCATCATCAAAACTAGAGTGGAAGGCCATTGGGCCAACAAGCCATTGGCGGAGCGGTTCGGATCCGGATAGCGAAGCGGGTCCGTTGGCGGGGTGGTTCGGATCCGGATAGCGGAGCGGGTATGCTGCGCGTTACCCATACCCATGAGATCCAGTTCAAAAAGAACTGGCCGGGTAGGGAACCCCAACCCAGACCCAGACCCGGTCCCAAACCCAAACCCTAGCCCGGCCCGGCCGGCGCCGCCAGCGGCAGCACGGGCGCGCGCATGTGCGAGCATGGTTTCCTCCAAATCGCGCGCGAAAACTCCAAGTACCCAAAGGGCACCCCTTTGTTCTCAATTTTCTCTATTTAAATACTACAAACTTCCATCCCATGGCCAATGTGGGACTAAATGCTTTTAGCTACATTTAGTCCCATTTTGGCTTTGAATTAGGCAATCTTTAAACTTGAACATCTCATTCATTCGAAGTCGGAATTGAACATGTGAATATACCACGTTTATCCCTAATGGAAGTAGAACACACTCCAACCATCATCCAATTGATTCGATCAATGGATCTCGCCGTAATTCAATTCAAAGATTCACATATATATTCTTCATATTCCAACAATCCCCCACAATGAATGGAGATTCAAGGAATTGACACACAAAGAGACTGACTCTATTGTTAAAGGTACTTTAGAAAAGAAACTGCATCAAGATAGGTGAACTAGGTCTTGAACCTTCCATAGCGAAAGTTTTATCGGACTTACTGGCTAATTAGTAAACTAGGTCTTGAACTGTTAGCCGTTAGTGTAAGCCAAGTCAACAAGCTTCACACAGTGACTTTCCAAATCAATTTTGGTTCTCGGTTATGTCTGTTTTGGCCCTGGATATTCTTGGTTTCAGAGAGTATCTTTAGGGAATAACAGCCTCCATAGAAATTCCCAAAGAGCCGACCCAACTCTATACTCACATAGGTGATCGTCCTATTAAGAGTAGTCTACTCTACTCCACTTGTTTAGTAACAAGATATAGGCATCATTAAAAGCGTTAAGCTTATCCTTAATCACTTCGAGAAAAGCACTTATGTGCACCTTAGGAATGGATGGAGTCAAGCTCCCAAGTGCTTACTTGCTGAGTCAATCATAACTAGTTTTTCCTCTTGAGTTTAGTCCGTGGGATCTCCAGTCGCTAAGTGAGGTTCCATTAAGCTGACTCGGTAAGGTTAGGCTTTTAGACCCATTCCCCTCGATGCGCAGTTTATACGCTCTCCACTTAAACTTTTAGTAAGCGGATCCGCTAAATTATCTTTTAACGAGACAAAGTCAATAGAGATAATTCCATTTGAGAGCAACTGCTTAACGGTATTATGTCTACGACGAATATGTCTAGACTTATCGTTATATATAACATTTTGTGCCCTAGATATAGCTGCTTGATTATCGCAGTGTATACATATAGCGGGCACTGGCTTTTGCCATAATGGTATATCTTTCAAAAATTATTGAAGCCATTCTGCTTCTTCTCCGGCCTTATTTAAGGCTATGAATTCCGTTTCCATAGTGCAACGGGTAATACATATTTGCTTAGAAGATTTTCAAGATACCGCTGCTCCTCCTAGAGTAAATACGTATTCGCTAGTTGATTTTGATTCCTCAGAATCTGCAATCCAATTAGCATCACAGTATCCTTCAAGTACAGGTGGATACTATCCATATCTCAAGGCATATTCCTTGGTATGTGATACATAACCTAATACTTGTAGTAGAGCAGTCCAATGTTGATCATTAGGATTACTAGTGTATCTGCTTAACTTGCTTACAGCGTAAGCAATATCGGGTCTAGTGCAATTCATTAAATACATTAGATTTCCGATAATCTGAGAATACTCCAACTGGCGTATTCCAGTTCCTGTATTCTTATGAAGGTGGACGTGTGGGAGAAAAGGATTTGTATTCTCTTTTATCCCATGATCCTTGAATCTTTCTATCATCTTATCCACGTAGTGAGATTGAGATAGACTGATTCCGTCTGGTATTCTGGTGATTTTAATTCCTAAAATTACATCAGCAACTCCTAGATCCTTCATGTCAAAACTGTTGGATAACATTCTTTTAGTGAACTTAATAATTTCAATATTAGTCCCAAGTATCAACATGTCGTCTACATAAAGATAAACAATGATACATGCATTTCCAACTGTTTTAGTGTAAACACACTTATCACTTCATTGATAGTGAATCTATCTTTGATCATGACACTATAAAATTTCTCATGTTATTGTTTTGGAGCCTGCTTTAGACTGTATAAGAATTTTACCAATTTACACACTTTGTGTTCTTGGTCCTTGACTATAAATCCTTCAAGTTGCTCCATATATATTTCTTCATTTAATTCATCATTTAAGAATGCAGTCTTGACATCCATTTGATTTATATCTAAGTTATGTAATACTGCAATTGCAATCAACATCCGAATGGATGTTATTCTTGTTACTGGTGAATAAGTATCGAAGTAGTCAAGTCCTTTTTGTCGATAATCCTTGGCTACTAATCTAGCCTTGTACTTATCGATAGATCCATCGGGTTTTAATTTCCTTTTGAAAATCTACTTACACCCAATTGGTTTACTACCAGGAGGCAAGTTTGCCAATTCCAAAGTATAATTACTTAGTATGGATTTTATTTCGCTATTTATAACTTCTTTTCACATTTGTGCTTCTGGGGTTGACATAGTCTCTTTAAATGTTTGAGGCTCGTTTTCAATAGCGTATGCTTTGAAATCTGGACCAAAAGATTTTGAGATTCTAGATCTCTGACTTTTTCTTGGTTCAATTTTCTCATTAACAGTCGGTTCCTCGGAGCTTTCGTCCCTGAACGCCATCTCATTTGTTCTTTTCCTAGAAGTCTTATCTGCTTCCCATTTATATAGAAAAATGTCTTCAAAGAACACAACTGAAGGTTCACCTAGAGGGGGGGTGAATAGGTGATGGCTAATCATCTAATGGTCACTTAATGCCAAATAATGCAAATAATGCGGAAGCTAAAAATAATTATGACCAAATAAAAACTTTTACACTAAACACCACGTATAACACAAGAGTGTTGCCGAATTCCACGTGAAGGGCTCTGGACAAACTCCTCTAGATTTCCCTTGAATGGGTTGAGGTGCCGTGTTGGCTCTCTTGGTTGAATACAAGTGTTAGCAACAATCCCACGCAAGTATATCAATTAAGCACAAATGAATATATCATGCATATAAAAGTAAAGACAAGATAAGTAATGCAAGATATAAACAAGGGAGAGAGAGAGAGAGAGAAAAGGCAATCGCAAACACAAAGGGTTTGTTTCGAGGTTCGAGCACACTTGCTCTACATCCCCGCCTTCGACACACGAAGGATTTCCACTATGCAAGATCCCAATGGATCACTCCTCGGTGCCGCAACATCTACAAGCCCTCGGACTCCCTAGTCCCGTACACACGCAAGCTCACTAGCTCGCCGAGGCCACACCTCGAAACACGGAGTTCGCACCCGAACTCGAAACAACGCGGACACACACGTCCGCCTCCTCAAAGTACAAGAAATGATCTCTTGGTGATTTAAACACTTTGATCACCAATAAAAGCTCTCACTACTCTCACTACAACACTCCTATAAGATGAATAGCAATGGATAGCTCAAGTGTTTGTGTGAGAAAAAATAGGAAAGAGATGGTGGAGGAAAACTCAAGAAATTCTCTTTTACACTCTTGATAAACTCTCCTTTAATTGGAAGTATTGGCTCTAATTTTGTGGAGAAAAACCTCTGAAAAGAGTAGGAAAAACTGGCTCTAAAACTTCTCCAAAATCTTATTGAAAACAGTCCACAAACCCCCAAATATATAGGCTGTCAAAAACTAGCCTTGGGGCTTTGTCAGAACTGCCGGTCGACCCGTACGGTTGACCGCCAATGGTCAGAAATCCGACCGTTGGAGCCACGGTCGACCGTCTGGGTCGACCGACCCACTGGAGCTGAGAGTCGAACTCTCTGTCGGTCGACCCGTACGGTCGGCCGAACTTTCCAGAGAGCAGAGCTCTCTGGAGCGGTCGACTGGCACGGTCGGCCGTCCTCCAGTACACAAAGGCGTGCACGTTTGTGCACGTCGGTCGACCGGTCCGGTCGGCCGACTTCAGTATTAGTCGACTATAAAGGAAGCAAGTCGACTTATACGAAGCCTGAAACAGTTTTTAGGGATTAAAAAGTTAGTCTTTTTGGCTCAAATAAAATCCCATAAAATATATAAAAATCTACAAAAATAGTTTTACCAATATACTTAGATATACAAAGATGCTTGCACAAAATCAAGGCATGTTATAAAAGATTGGACTATTTTTGTAACTTGAAAATATTTGGCTCAATATTAAAACTGTTTTTCCAAAACAATATTTTTCCAAATCTTCATCAAATACAAAAACAAGATATACTTTTGAAGCATAGTGTGTATGGATATGATCCACTACACAATCATAATGAAATATCTATGTTTTTGTCATAAAGCTCTAAACTTGGTTTTGGTTTAAAGATATGTATATGAGAAATACCAAAAATCAAAATAATATTTTGTCACAAAGAAAAAATCTTTTCTAAACTAAAAATCTTTTATGAAAACAATTTTATCAAGAGTGTGTGTGTATATGTACTTGAGCAATCCACCAACTACTCTATCCTTTACATTTTATCTAAAACAAAAACAAAATTTTATATCTAGACACAAGTCTTCATCTTCTTGAAGTCTTCACTTGAAGGCTTCTCATCTTCTTGACTTGGTCCAAGCTTGATCCAAAAGCTCCTTGGATCACACCGTGCTAGCTCCAAATCTTGACATTTTATCTTTTGTTGAGTTATGCACCTACTAAGATCTTGATAATGAATCTGTCACTAATTAAATACAAGATCATTAGTAAACATAACTTCATGAGTTGATCATCATCAAAACTAGGGTGATAGGCCTTTGGGCCAACAATCTCCCCCTTTTTGATGATGACAAAACACATGAAGTTATATATGCATGGATTAAAGTAAAGCTTCAAAGAAGCTCCCCCTTAACTCATGCATAAACATAAATAATAATATATGACAATGAAGCTCATAAACATGTATGCAAATGAATGGAGATAAAACAAAATAAATCTTTTTCTCCTATTTGCAAAAAAAAACATATATGCATAACATAAATCTTACTCAATCATGCATATAAACCCAAAATCTTTCTCCCCCTTTTTGTCAATCATCAACAAAGGGTTCAAAGTAAAATCAAATCAAACAAATTTTTCTCCCCCTTTTCGTCAAAAACAAAGAGATCAAGAAGGGGTAATACAAATCAATCAATAAAGATTTATATGCGATATACATTCATGAAGAGGAAGACGCTAAGTTAGCTTCCCTACACATATGCATTACGTGAAGAAGGGATGACAAGCCCCAATTCACATAACACATATTATGTAATGCATAAGAGGAGATGTGAAGCTCCCCCTACACACGTGTACCATATAAAGAAGAGTTGTCAAGCTCTTCAATACACAATACACTCAACATGAATCTATATGTAGAAGAGATGTTAAGCTCTCCTTGCATATAGTAAATACATATCAAAACATTTTGAATTTTTCTAATTTTTCTTAAAATTTTTTTTTAAAAAGTATCAGAGCTCTTGTAAAGCAAACAAATTTTTAAGATACCAAATTGAAAATAATCATTATATTGATACCAATTGAAATTTAACAAATATGAAGTTGAAACATATTGATATCAATAGTAAACATAATGATCCAAAAATTTTTATTTTTCATCATAAACTTTGTGCTTTTAAAAATGTGAACCAATTGAAAGTTAAGCACATGAAAATCATATATATGTATGAAATGAGTATACCAATTGAAATTGATACATACATATATAAGAAAACAAACTATGAGTATATACCAAAATAAGTTCATATTGATACCAATTGAAATAATTCAATGATACCAATTGACATAACAATGAGATCAAGTGTATAACTCATAACCTACCACCCTTCATATGCTCAAGATAGAAGATTTTCAATGAAGCATACAAGGCATAATCGCCCATCCATCCTCCCATTAGATGGTAGGGGTTTTCAAAAATAGATTTAAAAATATTTTAGCATTGAAAATCACTACCAAAGGAAGAATAATTAACTAGTTAAAGATAATTTTTGAAAAACTAGTTAAAGATCCTTCAAAATCATCAAATCATATATTTTTCATGAATCAAGACTAAATACACAAAGTTTTACACTCAAGATCGATTAAGCTCATAAAAGTATTCATGAATCAAAGTCATGACAAAATAAATAAAGTATGAGTGTTCAAAAATCATGTGTTTAGCATTTTCATGAAAATAGTCATTGAAGCTCAATAAGATGAATAACATTTTATAAAACATGAAAATTTATTTTCTTAAAAATAATACACTTCTAGGCATATGTATGATTTATCCAATCCTAACAATATACATACATATCCCAAACATAAAAGAGTCTATTAAGATATTTGTATGAAGGCAAGAGACTCACGGGTATACATGTATATTTATTAGATTTGAATTAAAAATACATATACATGAAGTAAAAACATGAAAATTGGCAAAACATGTATAAATGAAAGAATCATCAAAACTATCCTATATATGTGCATAAAGTGGGTACAAATGAGCATGAAGTGCAAACATATGTAAGTCACGTGTAACTCACTATTTGTATATGTATAATACAAGTTATGATAAAAACTACATCTAAGCATGTTTTTACCACATGAAGCACATAAAACAAATAAAACATGATCATGTTATATGATTTCACAAATGAATAAGCATGTACATAAATAAAATGGGAGTTTAGAGATTGTTACCAACTCCAAAGCTCCAAACATGGTGGTCATCCCACCAAAAACTCCTTGATAGCGGTGCATCAAATGTATGTCCTTGTAGTCCATGCAACCACCACCAAGGCACCAAATCTCTCACGTCGTGTGAGAGCCCTCACCTACATCAAATACAAAAGGTGGGGACTTTGGTACCCATATTTTCTTGGGTCCTTTGGGTTTGTCTTGTAAGGAACCCAAACTTTTTTATTAGCAAAATTTAAAACATGCAACTTGTCATAACAAAATTTTACTAAATGGCCTTTGCGGCCACAATGTGTACATGTGTACACCTTAGGATGCTTATGTGAATGTGTATGATCGTGACGTGCAACATAAGCATATGCATGATGAGGATGATGTGCATGAATGTGTGGAGTTTGTTTCTTTGAAAACAAGGACTCCAATTTCTTATGATTAAATGCACAATTGCTCAAAGTTGAGCTCAAACAATTAATCCTATTTTTCAAAACATTTACTTCATTTTGATCAATAGAAGTGGTGGCATGTAAAGCATGATCAAAAGTCTTTTTCTTTTTAGACACAAAATCTTTTTCTTTTTCACAAATTTTTCTTTTCAAAGAATTATTTTCTTGAAAAACAACTTCCTTTTGTTTTTTCACCAAATCAATCTTATTTTTCAAAGACATATTCCCTTCACATAAATCATTCAATTTTGACATGAGGGAAACATTTTCATTTTTCAAAACTTCATTTTCTTTTTCTAAACATGCAATTTTAGTTTTAAAAGAATCGTTCTCTTTTGGCATGCAATCAAAATCCTTTTTAATTTTCTTATTATATTTTTCTAAGCATGCAATGTTATCTCTAAAAGAATCATGTTCTTTATGCATGCAAGTAATGTTCTTTTTCAAATTTTTATTTTCTTTTTTAATCATGTCATATTTTTCAAGCAATAATTGACAAAATGTAGAAAGCTCTTCATATGACATGTTATTATCCTCATCCTCGGATTCAGAAGTTACCTCAAGGGGGTTAACCCCTTGGACCATATAGCACACGTTGGAGGTGTCGCTTCCAACGTCCGAATCACTCCCCGCATAGTATTGGTCATTTTCTCCAAAGGAGAGGAGGGTGTTCCAAACTACAAAAGCCAAATCAAAGTTAGAAACCCTAGATAAATAATCATCATTTAGGGTTGACTTTAAAGCATGAAGGGCTTTTGCATTAGCCTCAAAATTCTTACCATCAAAACAATATGCATTATTAGTAGTGGCAAGATAAACATGATAACCTAAGGCTTTGAGGTACAAGGACATCTTCACCTTCCATATATGGATGTTAACAATGTCAAACATGGGTGGTGACATGAAGTCCATGGTGTGTGTACAAAAATAGTGATTAGCCTAAAATGAGGATCTTTTAACTCTAGGTTGTTAGACCAAATCAGAGTACCAAGCTCTGATACCAATTGAAGGTTCACCTAGAGGGGGGGTGAATAGGTGATGGCTAATCATCTAATGGTCACTTAATGCCAAATAATGCAAATAATGCGGAAGCAAAAAACAATTATGACCAAATAAAAACTTTTACACTAAACACCACGTATAACACAAGAGTGTTGCCAAATTCCCCGTGAAGGGCTCTGGACAAACTCCTCTGGATTCCCCTTGAATGGGTTGAGGTGCCGCGTTGGCTCTCTTGGTTGAATACAAGTGTTAGCAACAATCCCACGCAAGTATATCAATTAAGCACAAATGAATATATCATGCATATAAAAGTAAAGACAAGATAAGTAATGCAAGATATAAACAAGAGGGAGAGAGAGAGAGAGAAAAGGCAATCGCAAAACAAAGGGTTTGTTTTGAGGTTCGAGCACACTTGCTCTACATCCCCGCCTTCGACACACGAAGGATTTCCACTATGCAAGATCCCAATGGATCACTCCTCGGTGCCGCAACACCTACAAGCCCTCGGTCTCCCTAGTCCCGTACACACGCAAGCTCACTAGCTTGCCGAGGCCGCACCTCGAAACACGGAGTTCGCACCCGAACTCGAAACAACGGGACACACACGTCCGCCTCCTCAAAGTACAAGAAATGATCTCTTGGTGATCTAAACACTTTGATCACCAATAAAAGCTCTCACTACAACACTCCTATAAGATGAATAGCAATGGATAGCTCAAGTGTTTGTGTGAGAAAAACTAGGAAAGAGATGGTGGTGGAAAACTCAAGAAATTCTCTTTTACACTCTTGATAAACTCTCCTTTTAATTGGAAGTATTGGCTCTAATTTTGTGGAGAAAAACCTCTGAAAAGAGTAGGAAAAACTGGCTCTAAAACTTCTCCAAAATCTTATTGAAAACAGTCCACAATCCCCCAAATATATAGGCTGTCAAAAACTAGCCGTTGGGGCTTTGTCAGAACTGCCGGTCGACCCGTACGGTCGACCGCCAACGGTCAGAAATCCGACCGTTGGAGCCACGGTCGACCGCCTGGGTCGACCGACCCACTGGAGCTGAGAGTCGAACTCTCTGTCGGTCGACTCGTACGGTCGGCCGAACTTTCCAGAGAGCAGAGCTCTCTGGAGCGGTCGACTGGCACGGTCGGCCGTCCTCCAGTACACAAAGGCGTGCACGTTTGTGCACGTCGGTCGACCGGTCCGGTCGGCCGACTTCAGTATTAGTCGACTATAAAGGAAGCAAGTCGACTTATACGAAGCCTGAAACAGTTTTTAGGGATTAAAAAGTTAGTCTTTTTGGCTCAAATTAAATCCCATAAAATACATAAAAATCTACAAAAATAGTTTTACCAATATACTTAGATATACAAAGATGCTTGCACAAAATCAAGGCATGTTATAAAAGATTGGACTATTTTTGTAACTTGGAAATATTTGGCTCAATATTAAAACTGTTTTTCCAAAACAATATTTTTCCAAATCTTCATCAAATACAAAAACAAGATATACTTTTGAAGCATAGTGTGTATGGATATGATCCACTACACAATCATAATGAAATATCTATGATTTTGTCATAAAGCTCTAAACTTGATTTTGGTTTAAAGATATGTATATGAGAAATACCAAAAACCAAAATAATATTTTGTCACAAAGAAAAAATCTTTTCTAAACTAAAAATCTTTTATGAAAACAATTTTATCAAGAGTGTGTGTGTATATGTAATTGAGCAATCCACCAACTACTCTATCCTTTACATTTTATCTAAAACAAAAACAAAATCTTATACCTAGACACAAGTCTTCATCTTCTTGAAGTCTTCACTTGAAGGCTTCTCATCTTCTTGACTTGGTCCAAGCTTGATCCAAAAGCTCCTTGGATCACACCGTGCTAGCTCCAAATCTTGATATTTTATCCTTTGTTGAGCTATGCACCTACTAAGATCTTGATAATGAATCTGTCACTAATTAAATACAAGATCATTAGTAAACATAACTTCATGAGTTGATCATCATCAAAACTAGGGTGATAGGCCTTTGGGCCAACAACAACATCTCTAGATTCGATAATCATATTTACATGAATATCTGGTATTTCTGATTTATGAACCAGAAATCTGTAGGCACTACTATTCAAGGCATAGCCTATGCATATGCAGTCCATGGTGCTAGTACCTTTGCAAGGCACCCCCACATTTTGAGGTAATGGTAAGAAGGTGTCCTTCCATGCCATAACTCAAATGGTATAAGACCAAGTTTCTTGTGGGGTACTCTATTTAAAATATAATTTGTAGTTAATAGAGCTTCCCCCTATAAGTTCTGCGGAGCTCCAGAACTTACGAGCATGGAATTGACCATCTCCTTCAAAGTTCTGTTCTTCCGTTCAGCAATTCCTTTTTGCTGACGAGTATGTGGTGCTGTAGTTTGATGGATTATATCAAATTTAGCACATAACTCACTAAAATTATTTAATTCATATTCTCCGTCTCTATCGGATTTTAGAATCTTGATATTCTTGTTGAGTTGATTCTCAACTTTGACTTTATATGTTATAAACATATTTATTGCCTCATCCTTACTGTTTAAAAGATACACATAACAGTATCTTGTACAGTTATCAATAAAAGTAATAAAATACTTTTTACCGCCTCTAGTTGGCATAAAATTCAAGTCACACAGATCGCTATGAATTAACCCTAAAGGTTCATCGATCAATTGAGTGAAATAAATTTTTCGCCAACTTGGCCTTAACACAAATCTCACACTTGCGAATTTCTTTCAAGTTGACTTTAGGAATATATCCTAGATTAGACAAGTTCTTTAATGACTTGTAATTTACATGCCCTAATCTAGCATGCCATAAAGTAGGAGACTCAAGCAAATAAACAGAAGCTTTTCCTTTATTTATAAGCTTTGGGTACAAATACACAGACTTTTTATCTACCACTGCAACATTGGCTTTAAAAAGTCCATCAACAAGATAACCTTTTCCCACATACATCCCTCCCTTAGTAAGTACAAATTTATCTAATTCAAAAACTATTCTAAATCCTTTCTTACTAAGTATTGATCTAGAGATCAAATTCTTGCGGATATCTGGAACATGTAGCACATCGTTCAGAGTAAGCTCTTTTCCAGATGTCCGCTTCAGGATGACCTTGCCTTTTCCTTCAACCTTTGAGACGACTGAGTTTCTCATGAATAGTTGCTCATCTTGCTCTAGTTTTTGATATTCAGAGAATAATAATTTCTCAGAGCAGATGTGCTAAGTAGCCCTAGTGTCTACCCACTAATCTGTTGGCCCAAGGTTACAATCACCCATGATTAGTGTATTTTGATGATTACAAAACATATTAGTTATTTGTACTAATAACATTTGTTGTTTAAGTGTGTTTCAGATTTCTATTCATTCTAGAAGTCTTCTCTCACAAATACAATGATTTGGACTCAAGTCAACTCCAATTGGGCTCAAGGAACAAGTGTTGAAGATTATATGAAGAAGCCTATTGAAGATCTTGAAATCCTTAGAAACATTGTAAGAAATAGAATGTTAAAGTTTGAGTATATGAAATTTGGCTCTAGGATTTGCACACACATTTATTTCATATATTTTCTATGTTTTGAAAATGGTTATTTCTAAGTTTTATGCCTTAGTTTATATATACATGTACCAAAAGCTTTATATCTTGAAAATCTTGTTTAAAACATGTGTATAAACTATTTTCTGCATAATACTTAGCTATACGTATTTTTTAAAATATTTCTCAAAATTTTTCTAACTCAAAAAAAAAAAAAAAACAGCCCAGTTTTCTGTTTCAGGCAACTTCGGTCGACCGGCCCGGTCGACCAGCGATGTGTCTGGACATGCACTGTTTGTGCATGTCTGTCGGTCGACCGGACCGGTCGACCGACGGAGAGCAAATTGCTCTCGGGTTTTTTCGGTCGACCGAACCGGTCGACCGGTAGAAGGAAACTGTGTTTCCTCTTTTGGGACGGTCGACCGGACCGGTCGACCGGGAGCCAACGGCTCTCTGCTGCTGGGCTGGCGGTCGACCGGACCGGTCGACCGCCAGGCCTGCAAAATCCCAACGGCTCTTTCCTCTTTTGTGCAATTCTGAAATCTGTTTTTTATCTGATTTCTTGGCAGACTTTTTCAGTATTTTTCAGGTCTTTTTCAGAGAAAATAAGACCAAAGAAATTGTTTTTAACCTATTTTTAACCCTATAAATAGAGGAGAAGTCTCTCTTGCATATCACTAAGAAAATCCTCAAGTTTGTGTTGTTTTTAAAAGAGAAAAGAAAAGAGTTTTAAAGCCTTCATTCCAATTCTTTTTGAGCTAGTTTTTCAGTTGTGTTTGATTGCTAATATCACTCTACAACTGAAGTTTTTCTCACCACACTTCATAGAGCCAAAAATTCAACACTCATTCTATAGTGAAGTTGTAATTGAAGTGAGAGTGTTTGTAAAAGAGTTGAGAAAAAGTGTAGTGATCTTGTTGGTGATCACTTTGTTCTTGTATTCCTTTCTTTGTGGAGTAACCTCTTCGGTAGAGGTCCTTTGTACTCGGTGGAGCTCGATGCTCGGTCTTCAGTAGACCAAATTGTAAAGGCGTCCTCGGTGGATAGTGGAAACCCTTCACGGAGGTGAAGGCGGGGAGTAGAGCGGTGGCTCGAACCTCGAAACAAATCACTTTGTTTGCGATTGCCTTTGCGTCTAATTCTTCTTTACTTTTCAATAGCTCCTTATTGCTTTCTATTGCATACTTGTGATATTGTTTAATTTTCTTGTGCTACTATTTGCTTGCTTATAATTCTTGCCATATATCATTGTGTTTGCATCATTCTTCATATCATCCACTTCATACTTGTGTGTGCCAATCCCGTACTCATCCAACAAGAGCTTCACATAGCGCCTCAACCCATATCAAGGGGAATCAAGAGGAGTTTAGTCCAGAGCCTCGCAAGGGGAATTCGGCTACACTTGTTGAATTGTACTAAGTTGAGCCTCACTTGTTTTAGGTTCCGCATTTAGAGAGTTAAAATTTTTAAGATTGGCAATTACACCTATTCACCCCCCCTCTAGGTGTTTTTTCAATTGGTATCAGAGCTTGGACTCTAGGATTTGGTTTAACAACCTTAGAGAAGATCCTAATTTGCTAATCATTTCATTCATATTCATATAGTAAAAATGGCCGATGGAATTAAGACCCCTCCTAAATTTGATGGACTTAACTTTCCCATATGGAAAGTTAAGATGACCGTTTTTTGCAATCTCTAGGTAGCCGAGTTGCAAAAGCCGTGACTAAGTCCTTTAGTGTACCCCCCGGTGACGAATCCACTTGGTCCGAAATAGAGACTAAGGAATTCGATGCCAATGCCAAAGCTCACTATGCACTTCTACAAGCCCTTAATGATGATGACATTTCTAGGGTTATCCATTGCAAATCCGCATATGAGATTTGGTCACATTTGATAGTCACACATGAGGGGACCTCACAAGTAAAGAAGGCTAAGATTGACCTTCTTCGGTCTCAATATGAAACATTTAGCATGCAAGAAAATGAAACCATAGATGATATGGTTACAAGATTTACAAAGATTACTAATGGATTCTCTTCTTTAGGTGAAGATATCAACAATGATCAAAGAGTAAGGAAGATCATCCGAGCTCTTCCTCCTTCATGGGAAGTTAAAGTAACAACCTTGAAGGAACTCAATGACAATGAAGAGATGGAGCTTATAGGTCTCATTGGGAATCTCAAAACCCATGAGATGGAAAGGAAAGCAAGGGAGGATATGTCCCCTTCCAAAAAGAAGACTATCGCCTTCAAGAGTCAAGCTACACACTCCGATGAAGACGATGAAGAAGAAGATGATGAGGAGCTCTCACTCCTTGTTAAGAATGTCCGGAGGATGTACAACAAGGCGAAGTACCAAGGTAGAAGAAGATGGCAAGGAGGCAAAGAAGAAAGAAAGATCACTTGTTTCAATTGCAAAAGCCCGGACACATTGTTGCGGAGTGTCCAGACAAAGCTAAGCCCTCCACATCAAAGAAGCCTTACAAGAAGAAGGCTATGAAGGCAACTTGGGATTCGGAGACCGAATCCGAGGAAGAAATAGACACCGCCAACATGTGCTTCATGGCTAATGAAGGCACAAGTAAGGTAACCTCTTCCCCTTCTCATGATAATGAACTTTCTATGGATGTGTTAGAAGAGGCTTTTGTTGAGTTGTCACAAAACTATGATTTCTTAAAGAAAAAGTATCTTAAAATGAAAAAGGACAATGAATCTTTAAGTCTTCAAGTTTTTACTCTTACAAAGGAAAAAGATGATTTGGTTTCCACTTTGGCCACTACCAAAAATGATTTTGAAAAATATAAGATTTCTTGCAAAGGTAAGGCCCCACTAATTGATTCAAATGAAGTTTCTATGCTTAAGGAAAGATTAGACTCATTAAGTGTTGTTTTGAAAGATTGTGAGTTTAACAAGAAGAAAATTGAGGCTATGTTTCCTAAGAAACAAGCCCCAAAGAAAAATGCTCATGTTCATGTTCATGCTACACAACCTAAACAACATGGCAAAACCCTAAAACATGCTCACACTACACATACACATCATGCATTCATGTATGGTAGAGTGTTCTCATGTTCACATTGTGGACGGAAAGGGCACTTAGCCAATTTTTGCTATGATAGATTAAACATATCACGTCATAATGTTTGGGTTCGAGGCACTAACTTTCAAGGACCCAAGAAAGTTTGGGTACCAAAATCAACAATTACGTTAAATGATGTAGGTACTTTCCAAAGCCCAACGACGTAGAGGATTGTGGTATCTTGATAGCGGTTGCTCAAGGCACATGACTTGGGACATCAACAACTTTGCAACCCTATCAAGATATCATGAAGGTGGCACCGTCACCTTCGGAGATGACGCCAAGGGTAAAATCATCGGTATTGGTAATGTAAAACTTGGCACCTCTCCTTTAATTGAAAATGTAGTTTTAGTTGATGGCCTCAAGTATAATCTCTTGAGTGTTAGTCAACTTTGTGATAAAGGTTTTGATATTGTTTTTGATAATGTTGCTTGTAAAGTAATTGATAGAACTTCTAATGTTTGTGTATTTTCCGGTTTTCGTGAAAGTAATGTTTATATGATTGATATGTTAAATATGTCTTGTAATATTACTTGTTTGAAAGCCCTCGATGATGACTCTTGGTTGTGGCATAGGAGATTAGGGCATATTTCTTTTGATCACATTTCTAGGTTAAACACAAAGGAAATGGTGAAAGGTATTCCTTACTTGAATTTTGAAAAGGACCGAGTTTGTGACGCATGTCAATTTGGGAAACAAACTAAGTCTTCTTTCAAGTCAATTAAGGATATCATGACATCACGTCCTTTGGAGTTAATCCATATGGATCTTTTTGGCCCTACACAAACCAAAAGTCTAAGTGGGAATAGATTTTCTTATGTTTTGGTTGATGATTTTTCAAGGTTTACTTGGGTTTTCTTTCTTGAACATAAAAGTCAAGCATTTTCGTATTTCCAAACTTTTAAGAAAAGAGTTGAAAAAGAAAAAGATGTTTCGATTTTGAGAATAAGAAGTGATAGAGGAGGTGAATTCATTAACCAACCCTTTACCACTTTTTGTGATGAACATGGAATAAAGCATGAACTATCTTGTCCTAGAACTCCACAACAAAATGGAGTAGTTGAACGGAAAAATAGAACATTACAAGAGATGGCTAGGACAATGCTTAGTGAATACGGTCTACCACATTATTTGTGGGCCGAGGCCGTTAATACATCATGCTACATATCAAATCGTGTTTTCTTATGTAAAAACACTACTAAAACTTCTTTTGAAATGTACTTTTCTAGAAAACCAAATGTTTCTTATTTCAAAGTTTTTGGATGCAAATGTTTTGTTTTAAATACAAAAGATAATTTAGGAAAATTTGATCCTAAATCTCATGAGGCTATTTTTGTAGGTTACTCAAACACTAGTAAGGCTTATAGAGTTTTCATTAGATCATCATTGACTATTGAAGAGTCTATTCATGTTAAGTTTGAGGAATCTAACAAGTTTGTTAAGAATGTTGTAGAAATAGACGCATTGGATGAAGGTTTGGAGAAAGTGACCTTGGAGGATGCTTCTACTATGGGAGACAAACTAAAGGATGATGAAGGAAGCAAAGCTAAAGTGGAAGAGGCACAAGGAAATGAAAATCAAACACATGAGGTGGAGTCTACTCAATCACTACCAAAGGATTGGAGATACAATCCACATCATCCCAAGGACCTCGTCATAGGTGAAGTATCAAAAGGGGTAACCACTCGCTCTAGACTTCATGACTATTGTGGTAACTATGCATTCATTTCTCATATTGAACCCAAAAATGTCCTCGAAGCCGAGGCCGATTCATATTGGTTGCTAGCCATGCAAGAGGAGCTCAATCAATTTGAGCGCAACCAAGTTTGGCACCTTATTCCTAGGCCCCACGATAGACCAACAATTGGTACTAAGTGGATCTTTAAGAACAAGTTGGATGAATCGGGTAATGTAGTTAGAAACAAGGCTAGGTTAGTTGCCCAAGGTTACACTCAAATCGAAGGAATTGATTTTGAAGAAACCTTTGCACCCGTAGCACGGCTTGAAGCCATACGGATGACACTAGCATTTGCCTCATATAAAGATTTCAAATTATTTCAAATGGATGTTAAAAGTGCTTTTCTAAATGGATTTATTGAAGAGGAGGTGTATGTTGAACAACCCCCGGGTTTGTTGATCCTACACATCCGGATTTTGTTTTTAAATTAGATAAAGCTCTTTATGGTTTGAAACAAGCCCCTAGGGCTTGGTATGAAAGACTTCATTTTTGACTTCAAATGGTTTTAAGAAAGGTAAAATTGATACAACTTTATTTACAAAACATGTAGAAAAAGACATTCTTATTGTGCAAATTTATGTAGATGACATTATTTTTGGTTCTACTAATGAATCTCTTTGCAAAGCTTTTGAGTCATGCATGAAGGATGAATTTGAAATGTCTATGATGGGGGAGCTCAACTATTTCCTTGGACTCCAAATCAAGCAAAAGAAGGATGGGATCTTCATCAATCAAGCCAAGTACACAAAGGAACTAATCAAAAGGTTTGGGCTTGAAGGATCGAAAGTAAGCAAAACTCCCATGGCAACAACTACAAAGCTTGACAAGGATGAACAAGGTAAAAGTGTAGACATTAAACTTTATAGAAGCATGATTGGTAGCTTGCTTTATTTGACGGCTAGTAGGCCGGATATTATGTTTTCCGTTTGTCTTTGTGCACGTTTTCAATCTTGTCCTAAAGAATCTCACATAATTGCGGTTAAACGCATAATTAGATACCTTAAGGGCACTATTGAAATGGGTTTGTGGTATCCTAAAACCGGATTATTTGAAATGAAGAGTTTTTCGGATGCCAACTATGCGGGTAGTAGGGTAGATAGGAAGAGCACAAGTGGAACATGTCAATTCTTAGGTAATTGTCTTGTATCTTGGTCTTCCAAAAAGCAAAATTCGGTAGCCCTATCAACCGCCGAGGCGGAGTATGTTGCAGCCGGAGCTTGTTGTGCACAAGTTCTTTGGATGAAACATACTCTCCTTGACTATGATTTACACTTTGATCATGTTAAAATATTTTGTGATAATACTAGTACTATTCACATGACAAAGAATGCAAATCAACATAGTAAGACCAAACACATTGACATTAGGTATCACTTTCTTAGAGATCATTATGAGAAAGGTGATATTGATATTGATTATGTTTCTACCGATTTTCAACTTGCCGATATTTTTACTAAACCTTTAGACTATGCTAGATTTTCATTTATTTGTGGTGAGTTGAATGTTTGCATTATGGATTCTTAAAAATAAATTTATTTTTTTAATTGGTATTTTAACCCTTTTTGATGTATGACAAAAGGGGGAGAATAAGTTGTTTAAGAGTTTGCTTTGAATTTGAATAAGTTTAAGAGTTTGATATTTTGAATTTGGTTGAGTTTGTTAAGTTCGTTTATTTAAGTTTTTGACAAAATTATTTTGCCTTGAATGCTTTATGTATTGTGCTTCCATAGTCAAATTTTTATACATAGCATTATTTGAGGGGGAGTTTTTCAAACTCTTCTTCCATGTTTATTTAAATAACCTATATGTTTTGTCATCATCAAAAAGGGGGAGATTGTTGGCCCAAGGTTACAATCACCCATGATTAGTGTATTTTGATGATTACAAAACATATTAGTTATTTGTACTAATAACATTTGTTGTTTAAGTGTGTTTCAGATTTCTATTCATTCTAGAAGTCTTCTCTCACAAATACAATGATTTGGACTCAAGTCAACTCCAATTGGGCTCAAGGAACAAGTGTTGAAGATTATATGAAGAAGCCTATTGAAGATCTTGAAGTCCTTAGAAACATTGTAAGAAATAGAATGTTAAAGTTTGAGTATATGAAATTTGGCTCTAGGATTTGCACACACATTTGTTTCATATATTTTCTATGTTTTGAAATGGTTATTTCTAAGTTTTATGCCTTAGTTTATATATACATGTACCAAAAGCTTTATATCTTGAAAATCTTGTTTAAAACATGTGTATAAACTATTTTCTGCATAATACTTAGCTATACGTATTTTTTAAAATATTTCTCAAAATTTTCTAACTCAAAAAAAAAAAAAAAACAGCCCAGTTTTCTGTTTCAGGCAACTTCGGTCGACCGGCCCGGTCGACCGGCGATGTGTCTGGACATGCACTGTTTGTGCATGTCTGTCGGTCGACCGGACCGGTCGACCGACGGAGAGCAAATTGCTCTCGGGTTTTTTCGGTCGACCGAACCGGTCGACCGGTAGAAGGAAACTGTGTTTCCTCTTTTGGGACGGTCGACCGGACCGGTCGACCGGGAGCCAACGGCTCTCTGCTGCTGGGCTGGCGGTCGACCGGACCGGTCGACCGCCAGGCCTGCAAAATCCCAACGGCTCTTTCCTCTTTTGTGCAATTCTGAAATCTGTTTTTTATCTGATTTCTTGGCAGACTTTTTCAGTATTTTTCAGGTCTTTTTCAGAGAAAATAAGACCAAAAGAAATTGTTTTTAACCTATTTTTAACCCTATAAATAGAGGAGAAGTCTCTCTTGCATATCACTAAGAAAATCCTCAAGTTTGTGTTGTTTTTAAAAGAGAAAAGAAAAGAGTTTTAAAGCCTTCATTCCAATTCTTTTTGAGCTAGTTTTTCAGTTGTGTTTGATTGCTAATATCACTCTACAACTGAAGTTTTTCTCACCACACTTCATAGAGCCAAAAATTCAACACTCATTCTATAGTGAAGTTGTAATTGAAGTGAGAGTGTTTGTAAAAGAGTTGAGAAAAAGTGTAGTGATCTTGTTGGTGATCACTTTGTTCTTGTATTCCTTTCTTTGTGGAGCAACCTCTTCGGTAGAGGTCCTTTGTACTCGGTGGAGCTCGGTGCTCGGTCTTCGGTAGACTAAATTGTAAAGGCGTCCTCGGTGGATAGTGGAAACCCTTCACGGAGGTGAAGGCGGGGAGTAGAGCGGTGGCTCGAACCTCGAAACAAATCACTTTGTTTGCGATTGCCTTTGCGTCTAATTCTTACTTTACTTTTCAATAGCTCCTTATTGCTTTCTATTGCATACTTGTGATATTGTTTAATTTTCTTGTGCTACTATTTGCTTGCTTATAATTCTTGCCATATATCATTGTGTTTGCATCATTCTTCATATCATCCATTTCATACTTGTGTGTGCCAATCCCGTACTCATCCAACAAGAGCTTCACATAGCGCCTCAACCCATATCAAGGGGAATCAAGAGGAGTTTAGTCCAGAGCCTCGCAAGGGGAATTCGGCTACACTTGTTGAATTGTACTAAGTTGAGCCTCACTTGTTTTAGGTTCCGCATTTAGATAGTTAAAATTTTTAAGATTGGCAATTACACCTATTCACCCCCCCTCTAGGTGTTTTTTCATAATCCTTATTGTTGGTTGTCAGATTCACCTCTGACACCACAGCTGAAAGGCTTGGCGACGCATGGTCGGTCAAGTTTGCCTGTGGATGGCTTTTCTTATTTCTTTTTGAGATGGCTGCGACATTCATTCGCCTTATGCCCTTCTTTGTTGCAGATGTAGCAGGTTCCCTTGAAGCGCATGTTCTTACCTTCTTGGACCTTACCTTTGTACCCCTGGGAAGTCTTCTTCCGCTTTAAGCTTTTGAAAGTAGACGCTTTCCCCTTTTGAGTCTTCGATCACATTGGCTTTTGCTTCATAGGAGTTCTTACTGCTCCTTTTCTCGGACTTTCTGTTGTCCTCCTCGATTCGAAGCCTCACAATGAGATCTTCCAACTTCAGCTCCTTTCGCTTGTGCTTTAGGTAGTTCTTAAAATCTCTCCATGCAGGTGGGAGTTTCTCCATGATAGTAGCAACCTGAAAGGTTTTAGGTAGAATCATACCTTCGGCTTCTATCTCATGCAAGATAAGTTGGAACTCTTGCACCTGACTGATTACAGTCTTACTGTCCACCATTTTGTACTCCAGAAATCGTCCTACGACGAACTTCTTGGTACCAGCATCCTTAGTCTTATACTTCTTGTCAAGACTGGCCCATAACTTCTTTGCCGTTGTGATGGGACTGTAGACATTGTAAAGAGAGTCATCCAGTCCATTTAAAACATAATTTCGGCAAAGGAAGTCACCTTGAGTCCATGCATCGACTGCAAGGACTGAGTCCCGATCAGTTCCGGGTTCTGGTGGATCTTCTTACAGGAATTTGGCCAGATGAAGAGTGGTCAAATAGAAGAGCATCTTCTGTTGCCACCTCTTGAATTCTGTGCCGTCAAATTTTCCTGGCTTCTCCGGCTTTGGGTTAGGAAGTGGAGTAGGCATCAAAACTTGTAGCTGCATGTTTGGTGCCTTGCTAGAGCTATCTTGATTAGTCTCAGATATTTTCTGCAAGTTCAAGCAGAGCAGAAGTAAGACTTCAATACATAATTGTCTTAAGATTGTTAAAGTGGGATCTATCTGACAACTAATCAATATCACTGAAATATCAACAATCTAATTGGCCAGGTTGGTAAATATCAGGTGGGAGGTTTTCCTTCAATAGAACGTTCCTAAATTTAAGAACCACCTTTCAATTTCCTTCCTTGGTTAAAAACTAATTAGACTGATATAAATCAGTCTCAATATACTGAATATCAGTATATCCCCTGTATAAAGAAATTAATTCACTTATACAATACTTGGAGTGAGATTCGCTTTAATTTAAGAACCACCTTTCAATTTCCTTCCTTGGTTAAACACCAATTAGACTGATATAAATCAGTCTCAATATACTGAATATCAGTCTATCCCCTGTATAAAGAAATTAATTCACTTTTACAGTACTTGGAGTGAGGTACGCTTAAAGCGAATCTCCTTAAGACAATTACGTCCCCCGCACCGGTGCTAACGGGTTACTGGACGCTGATCTCCCAAGATACAACACTCCTTCACGGTATTTGGATAGCACTACCATATCACCGTACGGTCGAACCATAGTTAATCAGTACCTTCACATGATTATTGAAGCAGCGGGACAAAGACAAATTTCGGGAGAATATTTGCCTTTACTTTGGAGGAGCACCCACTGTAGAGGAAGAAGAAAGGTTGAAGAATATTCTTCTTCAGAAGTCCATGATTCAGACAACAATTCTATTAAAGAATCTGTTGAATTTTCTGAGCCCTCTTTTAGAACAAATTTTTACAGAATCTCTTTTGGAAGTCGCTTTGGAAACTGAGTTGCAGAATCCCCACTTGCTTTCGGAAACCGTGTTACTGATTTCCCACTTCCTATTTGGAAGTCACTTCAAGACTGAGAAGAGAGAGAGGATCTCCTTCAGATTTCTTGCTGTTGGTGTGCTGTGTTGTGTATTCAATTGAGAATTCGGAGCGCTATTTATAGCGCTCCGGGAGGGGCCAACTGACCACCGCAACTGTTGGCCGTCCAACTGCTGCGACAGCCGTTGGCGGAGCGGTTCGGATCCGGATAGCGGAGCGAGTCCGTTGGCGGGGCGGTTTGGATCCGAATAGCGGAGCGGGTATGCTTCACGTAACCCATACCCGTGAGATCCAGTTCAAAAAGAACTGGCCGGGTAGGGAACCCAAACCCGAACCCGAACTGGCATCGGCGTCTGTCGGCCGCCAGCGGCGTGCGTGCATGTGCGGGCATGGTTTCCTCCCAATCGCGCGCGAAAACTCCAAGTACCCAAAGGGCACGCCCTTTATTCTCAATTTTCTCTATTTAAACACTACAAACTTCCGTCCCGTGGCCAATGTGAGACTAAATGCTTTTAACTACCTTTAGTCCCATTTTTGCTTTGAATTAGGTAATTTTTAGACTTGAATATCTCATTCATTCGAAGTCGGAATTGAACACGTGAATATACCACGTGGAAGGAGAACACACTCCAACCATCATCCAATTGATTCGATCAATGGATCCCGCCGTAATTCAATTCAAAGATTCACATATATATTCTTCATATTCCAACAGTCCTCACACCTCACGGTCTCCGAGACCCTCCCCGTTCTGAAGGTTTCAACTCCAATCCTGAAGCTCCAACAACAGATCATTCTTGATTTTCGCGGACAGTTATGCAGCTCCATCTTTCACCACTTCATAACGTGTAACGCCTCTATCAGTGCGGGCAATTATGGACAGTGAAAAATATCCAGACATGCAATCCCAACCAACCAATGCCGGTGATCATGACCATTATAACAAATCCAACACGTGCAGATTGTGCAGTTACCACAATCCATTAATCTCGCCTCCACGCCAGCATCCATGTTAGGTATATGCTATTCTTCTTCTCCAAGGAGAAGGAGGTTGCTTTCCTAACATTCAAAGCACACACTATACTGGAAGTTTCTCTGTTCAAATCCATCACACGCTAGCAGAATCTCTGTGCTAGTCGTATCTACCACACTGGCAATTTTTCTCTGTCGGTGTACCTTTCCTTTTCACCTACAGATTCTCACGCCCGATGATTTTAGACCGGCATCACATCGGTGCTCCTAAACTGAAAGGTGTCTCTTTTTTATGTACTCTGACAGATCGTAATTGGGAGCATCCCTTTGCTTGTGGCGGAGATTCATCCATCGCGAAGTGAGATTTTTCCCACCATATTGGCATTGATAATGCATTTGAGCATGATCTTTATATACATGGCAGATTTCAAATATTAATTAGATCGAGATTGTCTATTTGGATTCTGAATTTAAAAATTATGTTTTTGCGTCATGTAGTATTTGTGAGAATTAAGTCTGAATTACTTTAATACTAATTTAAAGATTCTTCCCCACGATACTAAAATTATAAAATTATCATAAAAGTAAATAATAATATTTTTATATTCTAATTGATGTCACATAACAAAATTGACTCTTGTTGATAATTAATAGATCACATCAAATAGATGAACTTTAAATTTTTTTTTTTTTTTAGCAACAAATCTCCACCATTTGCAGGTTATTTTACGTAGATGAACCAAATACACCATGAAGGGCTTGAATAACATAGTGAGAGTACTGATTGTTCATTTTGACAGTCAATCTGCATGCAGCTAGTTAGTAGTTCCTTAATTTCATTGATCATGAAATTGAAGAAGTCCATGGCCAGGGGTCGTTGTTTTGTCTTGAAAGTGAGTCTCATGAGTTATAATTCGTAAGTGGTAAACTCTTTTACAGTTGTAAATGAGTTACATGCAAATAAATTTTACGGTGTTTAATTGATGACGTAAAATTTTAAGTGAGAAAGTGTATTGTGTTTTACGTTGTTTGGTTGTCGTAATGTGTAAGTCGTAAGTGAAAAAGTTGACCACAAAATTAACTGTTTGGGATTTAAAAATATTTTAAAAATGCCAATAATACTAAAATAGTAAATATTAATATATATAATTATTTAATAAATTGAAAATTTAAAAATTAAATTAAATATAAAAGATATAATATAATAATTAATTAATTAAAAACAAAATTATTAAATATTTAAAATATTAAAAATTAAATTTATTAAGTAATAAATAATTAAGTACTGAATAAATAAATAATATAATTAAATATTAAAAAATATTTAAAATGTAAATAAAAATATTAAAAATGCTAATAAATACTAAAAATATAAAATATTAAATAATTAAAATAAAAATTTTTAAAATAGAACTTGTTAAATATTAAATATATTAAAATAATTAAATATTAGTAAATATTAAAATATTATAAAAATAAAATTATAAATATTAAATACATAGAATTATTAAATTGTTAATAAAAGCTTTAATATAATAATTATATTTAATCTAATAATAAAAAATTCTCGTAATTTAAAAAATTATTGTAATAAAAAATATTAATTTAATTACAATTAACTGTCTGCAATATAAATTACTAACCACAAAATTAAATATTTGTGCTGCAAGTGGAATATGTATGACCACAAAAAAACTGTTTGTATTGCAAATGAATCGTAAGAGAGATGCAAGTGTATTTTATGACTTACGATGAAATAAACACCGTAAGTCGTAAAAGGCCGTAAGTCACTTGCAACTTACGGTCTTTTACGACAAAAAAAAAGCCCTATGTTTTATTGTTTGAAAGCTGAGAAAAAAATTGCCTCTATACCTCAGATTTTGTGTTTATAATATTGTATCAAAATTTCAAGCTAAAAACTTAAAAAATATTAAAAACTGAACCGCAGAGCTCCCACACTCTATCTTCATTTGTATTCCAATAACCAAATAAGCCCTATAAACAAAAAAGGGAGCTAACGGAGGCATATCATGCTGCAAACTTTGAAGCCTTTGAACACTTTCACAACTAAAACCTACAACAACAGGGTAGATCCTAGATCTTAGAGAACGGATACGGCGACCCTGGGAAATGATGAAGGCACCCTTTACTCAAGGCACCCATCATTTAGACAAAGACAACCTTTCAAATTTTAAAAAATGATGAAAATATCTTTTTTCTTCCCCACTTCCTTTACCCTCTTCCCGCCGACCCCCTCTCCCCCTGATGAACCTCTCCCCCACCCCACGAACTGCCGACCTCCTCCCCCTCCCCCTCCCCTCCCGGCGACCCCCTCCTCCTCTCCTCTGGTGACCCCCTTCCCCACCCTGACGAACCCCGACCTCCTCCCCTCTCCCGACGAACCCCTCTTCCCTGACGAACCCCTCTTCCTCCACCCTCATTGTTCGGCAAGATGTCCAGTTGAACAAATCTGATCTGTTCGGCCACATCTGACCGAAGAAATCTGATCTGTTCGGCAAAACATCTGGCCGAACAGTGAGGGCGAGGGGGAGGGAGGCTGGGCGGCGGGGGGAGTGGGGGGAGGAGGGTGAGGGGGTGCTGGGGGGGGGGGGGGGGGAGGAGGGGGGTCGGGGGGGTAGGGGAGACTGTCGATGGGGCGGGGGGGGGGGGGGGGCTGCTGTTCGCCGAGAAAAAGAAGAAAGAGAAGAAAGAAGAGGGAAAGAAGAAGAAGAAGAGGCATTTTAGTTTTTTCACAAAAGTGGTTGTATCCAAACATATAATATCACACTTATAATATTAAGATGCCTTTCTTTATATTTTGGGTTGACAATATCCGTCCCTAGATCATAGCTAGGGACACCTTTATGTAATGATCTTCGACATCCATCATGCCACGCAAAGAATGTTTTGGATGTTGGCATGCAATGTGTTTTTGACGAACAAGACTCTAAGCCTTTTTTTTTTTTAATTATTTAATTATTATTGACATTTGTACCGAAAGAAATTTATTTGTATTTGTGGATATGGATGCGGATAATTTATCAACTAAACAATTAGGCATGAGTAATGATATGATGGGAAGTAGAGATAAGGAAGATCTCATTAGAAATTAAATAATAATTTTTTTCTTTAAAATAATGAGTAAATATAACCCACGAGATACACTTGAAACACTTGACGTGGAAGGTTATTTTAATTGATATGGATAACATTCAGCGCTAAAAAAATGTTAATAAGAGAATGAATTAAGGCGTGGCAGGTAAAGTCAAAAACATCAAACTGTTATCACATCTACGTGAGTTGGTATTGAGTTAATTTCTGACTCATTCTCAGATTTTACTCGATTTCTAGTGGGAGGAGGGGCGAAATCAGGGTTTTTCAAAGTGCCCGTCACATAGAAAGTGAGCTAGGGCGTAATCATGATTTTTTTTTCATACTTTAATAACATAGCAATCAACAGAGAAAAAGTTGACGTGTCACCTTTATCAGATTTCAAATTTTGCTTTACAGTCTGATGAGTCTTAATGAATATATATAGATTGCACAATAAATATATTCACAAATTTTACTTTTACTTTTTATAAATGCTTAAACACTACAACTATATATGTCTTTTATAACAATAATAATAATTGTACATTTAAACTAGTCGCTTATCTGCATTTCTGTTGTAGTGATTTCTAGCCAGTAGAAAAACACACTTATGTTTAATTGACTCATGAGTTCATCAATTAGTCATTACTCTTCTTTATGAATAATGTCTCTTTTAGTTTAGTTCTCTAGAAATGAAAATATTGTGCGCCAACAATTATTAGTTCACAGGAATAATACTATGTCATCATCTAATCATTTTATTTTAAAATTTTCTATAAAAATTAGCCCTGAACAATGTTATGTCATCTGATCATTAATTTTATTATAAAGTAACTTTTAAAAGCTGGTGATCTAAAATAAATAAAGGCCACATCAATTAATTAATTTCAACAATAGTAGCATATAACATATCAAAGAAGGGTTTGGCACTACTTGTTGCAACAAGCATTTGTTGCAGATAACAAATATTACAATTCTCTTTGCAACAACCCAAACAGCACAGCAAAAAAGCCATCTGACAGAACACTGTAGATGAAGAAAAACTATGGCAATAAGAAAATTATAAGGCCTCAGTCAGCGGTGAAAGCAGGCGTAAATGTAATAAGAATTTCAGTATGAGTGTACATATAATAAGAGAAGAGAGAGAAAAATAAAAAGTAATGTTAGAGTCATTAAAACTTGAACTTGTGACCATAACTTAGATTTATAAGTTACCACTTGAGTTAAAGCTCAAATTTTTTTTTTATGCTAGTAAAAATAATCTAAAAAAGAGAGAGTAGATATATAAAAATATTATAAAGTATATGTATTATTCTATTATTTTATAAAATTCAGTGTTTGCGTCTGTCCATACTGGAGTGTACTGGAGTGTACGTGAATCCGCCCTTGACATCTCTTTATAGAGGCCAAGAAATTAACAAATATAGGAAGACCCAATGCCCATAATGTGGTTAAGAAGAGAGCAAGGAATTCATCTTCTGGTCCTTAATTTGGGCCTACAACCACTTCTCTCTGACATTCAAATCATAAATTATGAAAATTATAATGTTAACATAACTATCAAAAAGAAAAAATATTTTCAAACAAAGAGCTACAATAATTAGACTAAGCACAACAACTATTATAGTTTGCACTATGGTACAACCAAACTAGATTACTGTAATGAGTGTCAAATGGCTGTGCTAATTGGAAAGATTACTTAGATTTAGGGATTGAATATTCATATTACATCTTGAAAAAGAAAAGAAAGTAGCAATTTTCATTCATTCAAAGAAAACACAATGTTATTTTGATTACCTGACAATTTAGAAAACTTTTCTACAATTTTATAAATCTCAGAACCGCACAAATAGTTTTTCAACTATTAGAAGAAAGGTCCCCTGCGGGTGTCCTCTTGGTAGGCCTGAGTCAGTTAGAGCTCCAAATTCCTCAGGCTCTTAAATTGAAACCCTGTCACGTGCGGATATTTCATTCTCCGATGTCGGTCACTGAGCAGGTCCTGAGTTTGATTCTCAACTCAAAATCCGGCTTCAGTGAATTTAATTAGGAAAAAAAACTATTAGAAAAGAAAATATTGAAAAAGCACAGCCTTTCTTATTTTTTAAATTTCTAAATTTATTTTTTTTGGTAGTTTTATACTTTTACATGCGACAAAACATCTATATTTTTTATTATTAAAAAATATAATTGTGTGAAAATTTTTTACAAGGGGTTGGATTTTTTTTTGCGGCCTTGTATGCGTCAGAAGTTATCCCAAAGGACGATGGCGTTGTTTGAGATTTAGAAAGTGGGATATTGTGAGACTACTCGTAGAAAGCAACGCGACAGCAGGAATCACTTGGCAGGGGAGTGGGACCCACATCAGCCCCGCAAGTTTTCCACCCGTGCGGGGTTCGTGGGGCCCACACACGTGCATAATGCCTCCTTTCCAAACGGCATGCGTTAAATCTTCTACTCGCTTCGCGTCTCTCTCCGTGTCTGTTTGTTTGAACGGGAAATATGAGAAAAATTTACTGCTGTGACAGTTTTGTATCAGATTTTACATTTTTAATTTGACTGTAAAAAAATTGAAAATAGTTTGGGAGGGTCCAGTAAAAATTGATGTGAATCACAGAAAGATCAAAAGTTACCTAAAAATTGACAGCTTATTAGATTCACGTAAAATTATTGAGCAATCTGAAATTTTTTATGAGATCTCTAACACACACTGTGTGTTTAAATTCGTACGTTTACAAGCAGAGAGAGAGAGAGAGAGAGAGAGTTTCGACCTTGCTTCCAAATTTTGTACTTGCAAGATTCTCTTTTTCTTTTTCTTTTTCCTGATAAAAGAAAAGGTTAGATAATCGGGGAACGCATTAAACACTTTCATTTATTTGGTAAAATAAAAATATGAATTTGAACTCCAGATATTTCGTTTGTTGATATTAATAGTTATGAGTATTTTACTGTTTTATGGGAGGTTGTGGTTTGCATGCAGGATGCATCAATATTAGAGATACGTAACAAAATCTTCATTAACTATTAAAGCAAGTAACTCTTTAACTTTTTTATGGTTCAATACTTATGAGCATGCTTTTCTTGTTAATCTCACATTAAATATTAAGTGGCCCACTATCCTAATTAATTGGATTCCCTAATATGGTTAACTGATATTATGTATGCCCAAATTAAAGTTACATTTGTATAAAGTTATTAAATAATCTTTTGTGGTATTAAGGGACCATGATGGGTGGTTTTATCACAAGGGATTAATTGCAATTGTTGACCCTCATCTCTCCTCCTGAAAAAGAAAACAACCCTCCCTCTTTCATTGTGAGTTCCATCATTATTGTGCTTGAGTTTGTGAAAAGAGAAGGAGACAGAGAGAAGAAGGGTTTGCAATAGGGTTTGCAAGGATTAAAGAGAAGGACTGAGATCTTCTTCAACATACCTCCATCATTCCGCTAATGGCTTCAGGTATGTAATTTATGTGTATAGTTATTTATGAGATTCTTCTTGAGATGTAATTGATTCTAGATCCTTGAAATTGATCATGAAGTATTAAAGTTTTATTCTAACATTTGGTATCAGAGCCTCGTTATAGAATCTTTGCATCTCAGAATTATGAACATTCTTGTAGATCTAAAATTCAGAAATTAGGGTTTTTGATTAATTGTTTCAAAATGAAATTTTTGATCATTTAATTGTAGAATTTTAAGAGGATTTAATAGCCCTAATATTCTGTTCATATTCCTCTAATTGTGCAATTAATTGGATCAAAATTCAGGAATTAGAAACCCTAATTTTCCCTAAATTTCTGGCTTCAGTCGATTAAACAGGAACTGCCATTTGATAACTGTTTCGTCGACTGTTAGTCGACTAGCCCATAACACTAGTCGACTAAGTCCTTTTCCAGAAAGTTAAGAACTCTCTGTTTCACTTCAGGAGTCGACTTGATATTTTGAGTAGTCGACTAATAATGGTATAGTCGACTTATTCCCTCACTATAGTCGACTAACAGGTTGACCCGAAAGTTGTTGGGTTCTCTGTTTCTCTGTTAGTCGACTAACCTTTCTCTGATAGTCGACTTGCTTTACCTTAGTCGACTAACCTAAAATGTATAGTCGACTTGATTTGACCCTAGTCGACTTATTTTGTTCCAAGTCGACTAGTAGTTCCTTGACCAGTCGACTAATGTATGTTTAATTCAATCATAATGTATGTTACACATTTGATGTTATGGTGTTATTAATATTGATTGATATTTGTCAAGTGTCAACATTGGAGTATTATGGAATAACTCAATTAAAGGATTAGAGAATATTATTGGTTAGTTTTATATTCATACGGTTTATTGATTTAGTAGTTGCCAAAGTGACCATATAGTAAGCCTTATGAATATACAACTAATAAAAGATTTGTCAATAAGGGTGACATTAAGGTCAATAATATTCTCGATGGCGGTTCTAGTTAGGAGATTGGGACTCGCCCAAAGGAGAGTCTTTTTCAAATAATTACGAACCGGGTAGGGTAGTGTAATTATGCAACTTAGTGGTATAGAATTGGATACCCAAGGTAACATGACTTACTGTCTAAGTGGCATAAATTATATTAGACCTACATAGGTGATAAAAGGTCTCACCTATATAGAGTGAATGCTAGATATGCTTAGGTTTCGCCCAAAGGAGAAATCAAAGTGATATCAATAATTCATCTTCATAAAATTTAAATGTTTTTGTATTGATTCGAGGCCTTAATGTGAGCATTATCCTATTTTGTTTCAGTGAACGTTCCCACTTCCCTTCACTCTCATGCAACTAGCATTCCAGCCCTGGATGGTACAAACTTTTCTGAATGGTTTGAGCATATCCAATTTACACTGGGTGTACTGGATCTTGACATGGCTCTACTAGTTGAGAAACCTGAGGAAGTCACTGCTGAAAGCACAGCAGATCAGGTTAGCCATGCCAAGGCCTGGGAAAGGTCGAACAGACTCAGTCTTATGTTCATAAAGATGACCATTGCCAACAATATCAAGACTTCACTCCCTCAAACTACTAATGCATCAGAACTTTTAACTGCTGTAAAAGACCGGTTTAAATCTGCTGATAAGTCATTAGCTGGCACCCTTATGGCTGAACTAACTACCATGAAATATGATGGTAGTAGAGGAGTCCAACAACACATTCTTAATATGACTGATAAAGCTGCCAAGTTAGGAACACTGGGAATGAAAGTGGATGAATCCTTCTTGGTACAGTTCATCCTCAACTCACTTCCTCCTCAGTTCGGACCATTCAAGATTCACTATAATACTCATAAGGATAAGTGGAATCTGAATGAGCTGACTGGTATGTGTGTTCAAGAGGAAGTGAGACTGAGGCAAGAAGGACATCACTCGGTGTTGGCAGTATCTCAAGGAGCTATCCATAAGAAGGGAAAGTATGGAAGAGGTAAGAGGTTTCCACCAAAGAAAGGGAATGAACCTGGGGAAAGTAGCCAGGGTCATGGAAGGACTTTCACTGTCAAATGCTACTTTTGTGGCAGAAAAGGACATGTGAGAAGGATTGCAACAAGAGAAAGGCTTGGTTCGAAAAGAAAGGTATAAATCTTTCTTTTGTATGTTATGAATCAAATCTTGCTGAAGTTCCTTCTAATACTTGGTGGATTGACTCTGGAGCCACAACTCACATAACTAATTCAATGCAGGGATTCCTTACAACCAGGAAACCGAAGGAAAGTGAAAGATTTGTCTTTATGGGGAACCGTCTCAAAGTGGAGGTCGAGTATGTTGGAACTTATCGACTACTCTTAGAGACAGGTCATCAGATGGATCTTGTTGACATTTTATGTACCTTCGATTTCTAGGAATTTAATGTCATTATCCAAATTAGATGTTGTTGGATATTCAGTTTTATTCAGTTGTGGAAAACTCAATTTAATGTTTAATTCAATGTCGGTTGGACATGGAATTTATGTGATGGTTTATATAAAATTTTCTTGAATGATGAGTTTGCACAATCTCTTTTAACCCTGCATTCAAATGTTGGTTCTAAACGTGGCTTAATAATAAAAAAAAATCCCTATCTTGTGGCATAGACGACTGGGGTAAATCTCCAGGGATAGAATTGAAAGATTAGTGAAGAATGAGATTTTAGATAACCTATACTTCACTGATTTTGGTGTTTGTGTGGATTGCATAAAAGGAAAGCAAACCAAACACACCAAGAAAGGTGCCACAAGAAGTAAGAGCTTCTTGAGATTATTCATACAGATATTTGCGGACCACTCTCTATTTCATGTTTTACGGGAGAGAGATACTTCATTACCTTTATAGATGATCTGTCTCGTTATGGTTATGTATATCTAATTCATGAAAAGTCTCAGGTTGTTGACATCCTTGAGGTGTTCATTACAGAAGTCGAGAGACAATTAGATAGAAAAGTTAAAATCATAAGATCAGATCGAGGTGGTGAGTTTTATGGAAGATATGATGAGTCAGGACAAAATCCTGGCCCATTTGCCAAATTTCTAGAAAAGCATGGTATTTGTGCTCAATACACAATGCCAGATACGCCTCAGCAGAATGGTGTTGCTGAAAGGCAAAACCAAACACTTATGGATATGTTAGGAGCATGATGAGCTTCTCTAATGTACCTAATTCATTGTGGAATGAAGCCTTAAAGACTGCTATGTATATCTTGAACAGGGTTCCTAGTAAAGCAGTCCCAACAACTCCTTTCGAGTTGTGGACTGGTAGGAAACCTAGTTTAAGACATTTACATGTTTGGGGTTGTCTAGTAGAGGCTAGAATATATAATCCACAAGAAAAGAAATTAGACTCAAGGACCATATCTGGGTATTTCATTGGTTATCCAGATAAGTCTAAAGGGTACAAATTTATTGTCCTAACCATAGTACAAGAATTGTTTGAAACTGGTAATGCCAGATTCCTTGAGAATGGCGAAATTAGTGGGAGTGATGAACCAAGAAAGGTAGATCTTGAAGTGATAAGGGTAAATATCCCAATACCCTTTACTTCAAGAGAAATTGTTGTCCCTCAGCTTGATCATCAAGCTGAGATACCAGAACAACATAATGATATTGGTTCACCACTTCATGAGGATATCGCCATTGAAAATGTTGTAGAACCACACAAACCGGCAGCTTTGAGGAGATCTCAAAGGGAAAGAAGATCTGCCATTTCAGATGATTATGTGGTGTATCTACAGGAATCTGATTTTGATATTGGGATTAATAAAGATCCAGTTTCATTTTCACAAGCCATAGAAAGCAATGATTCTAGTAAATGGATTGATGCTATGAATGAAGAGTTGAAATCTATGGACCAAAACAAAGTCTGGGATCTCGTCGAATTGCCTAATAACTATAAGAAAGTCGGGTGTAAATGGGTCTTTAAGACCAAGCGCGACTCCAAAGGCAATATCGAACGATATAAGGCCAGACTTTGTGGCTAAAGGTTCTCACTCAGAAAGAAGGCATTGATTATAAAGAACCTTCTCTCCAGTATCAAAGAAGGACTCTTTTAGAATCATCATGGCCCTTGTAGCTCATTATGACTTAGAGTTACATCAAATGGATGTGAAAACAGCTTTTCTGAATGGAAATTTGGATGAGAAATTTACATGGAGCAACCTGAAGGGTTCGCAAAGAAAGGACAAGAACACTGGCTTGCAAATTACAGAAATCCATCTACGGACTGAAACAAGCTTCCAGGTAATGGTATATAAAGTTTAATGATACCATTACCTCTTTCGAATTTACAGAAAACACTGTTGATCAGTGTATATATCTGAAGATCAGTGGGAGCAAGTTTATCTTTTTGGTTCTGTATGTGGATGATATTGTTAGCCAGTAGTGATATTGGTTTGCTGTATGAAACTAAAGACTATTACCAAGAACTTTAAGATGGTTGATATGGGTGAGGCAGCTTATGTCATTGGCATAGAGATCTTCAGGGATAGATCTCGAGGATTGCTAGGACTGTCTCAGAAAGGTTATATCAATCGAGTCTTGGAAGATTTCATATGGAATTATATTCAGCCAGTTGTGCACCCATTATGAAGGATGACAAATTAAGTGGGAGCCAGTGTCCTAGAAATGACTTAGAAAAGGATCAAATGCAGAAAGTTCCGTATGCGTCAGCTGTTGGGAGCTTGATGTATGCACATACTTGTACCAGGCCAGATATCAGTTTTGCTGTTGGGATTTAGGAAGATACCAGAGTAATTCAGAATGGAGCACTGGAAATTGGCAAAGAAAGTAATGCGGTATCTTCAAGGGACGAAGGATCATATGCTCACATATAGGAGATCAGATCAGTGGAAGTGATTGGCTATTCGGACTCAGATTTTTCTGTTGCCCAGATAGCAGGAAGTCTACCTCAGGCTTTATTTTCATGCTGGCAGGTGGGGCAATCTCATGGAAGAGTGTAAAGCAGTCTATCACTGCTTCATCCACGATGGAGGCTGAGTTCATAGCTTGTTTTGAGGCCACGAATCATGCATTATGGTTACGTAATTTTATCTCAGCACTTGTGTAGTTGATTCTATTGTCAGCCGCTGAAGATATTTTGTGACAATACAGCAGCCGTTTTTTCTCTAAGAATGGAAAGTACTCTAGTGGTTCCAGACACATGGAACTTAAGTACTTGGTGGTTAGAGAAAGAGTTGAGAAACAAAAGGTGTCTATGAGAATATAAGTACCACTTTAAGATTGCTGATCCATTGACCAAGGGATTACCTCCAAAGACATTCAAAGAACATGTTATTAGAATGGGTCTTTTAAGTAATCTGTAATGTATGTTTTGGTACTTATGTAATTGATACTATTGCGCAAAAAAGTTTGTTTCTATATTTCCTGTTATCCAATTATGTGTGCACATATTATGTATGGATGTTTGTTAAACAGGAAATGTCTTGACAAGACAATTACAGGGGTCATTTTGGTTATGGACTCAATTAGTAAGGGTTATCAATGTTGTGGTACGTAGAAGGAGTATGACATAGATGTTGTATAACCGCTATGACTCACATTGGTGGTCCAAGCTAATTGCAGTATTACAGTATCTAATTATTGGGCTTATCAGTGGTTATTTTTAAAATTCGTGATCACGTGTCAAAGTTTTTCAGTATGGAATCCAATGGAGTCAAAATGTTTGAAAATGAGTCTTTTATTTGTTTTCTAAAGTTTTTATCTTAATCGGCTAGTGGTCCAAGTGGGAGAATGTTAATCTCACATTAAATATTAAGTGGCCCACTACCCTAATTAATTGGATTCCTAATTATGGTTAACTGATATTATGTAGCCCAAATTAAAGTTACATTTGTATAAAGTTATTAAATAATCTTTGTGGTATTAAGGGACCATGATGGGTGGTTTTATCACAAGGGATTAATTGCAATTGTTGACCCTCATCTCTCCTCCTGAAAAGAAAGAAACCCTCCCTCTTCATTGTGAGTTCCATCATTATTGTGCTTGGGTTTGTGAAAAGAGAAGGAGACAGAGAGAAGAAGGGTTTGCAATTAGGGTTTGCAAGGATTAAAGAGAAGGACTGAGATCTTCTTCAACATACCTCCATCATTCCGCTAATGGCTTCAGGTATGTAATTATGTGTATAGTTATTATGAGATTACTGTTTTATGGGAGGTTGTGATTTGCATGCAGGATGCATCAATATTAGAGATACGTAACTAAATCTTCAATTAACTATTAAAGCAAGTAACTCTTTAACTTTTTATGGTTCAATACTTATGAGCATGCTTTTCTATCCTAATCAATCACACTTGCCTGGCGCCAGGGGCGCAAAATGGGGAAGCAGCACCCTAACCCATCTCTCTCGCCCCCCCCCCCCCCACTTTTCCTCCCCTCTCCTCTCTCTCTCTCTCTCTCTCTCTCGTGTGTACAGACGAACACGACAACCAGTCGGTAAAGCAGCCGCATTTAGCCGGCGGCGGGGCCAGGCTGGCCGAGGCCAGGTGGCGTGTGAGGGGGGCTCCAGCTGTTGATGTGATAGAGAAAAACCCATATTGGGCTTATGGGTTTGGGTTTTAAAAAAAACTCGAACCCGACCCGATTAACTTAGAAAAGTAAATTTCATTTGCCTGAGAGTTTAAAAAAATTACATTTTGAACCCTCAAAATTTGCCAATAGGCCCCTCGACGATTTTAAATATTTTATATCTAACACTAAATTATTATTTTTGGTTTCTGGCTGATATCTTGACCATTTGGAGTTGATTTGGATGTTCTTGACCAATGCGTTCGTGGAGACGAGAGCTACACATTTGTGATGATTAAATATGAAATCAGGCATAGGCAAGTAGGGTTTCAAGAAATTAGATTTAATTATACAATAAAATTCCTGATAATGTGTAAACTTGTTTAGTATTAAATTCTGAATTGGGACACGCCAACATTTATAGTAATTAAGAAATGCGTTAATTCATTACTAAGGATGTTCAAACTATTATGATGTATACCTTGCTGGGTTAGCGATATCATCCTGATTAACCGGTTTATAATTGTGCACTAATGTAAGTCGTCCGAATAAAATATTATAACTGTTATGAACAAGCGTTAATAGCTATATCACTAGTTCTGGAAGAAGTGATGAATATTGCATGAGTAATTGTGAAGGAGGAAAAGAAAATTGAATAAAATGATAAATAAGCATGATATAATTGTGTAAGTAATATATTTAAGTCTTTTGTTGAAATCTTGACTGGATGTATGTTGTGCTTTTATGTGATATATTTTTATTCACGTGTATGCTTATAGAGGAAAGGGCCGAGCAGGAGTCAGCTGGAGGAGTAGATGTTGTGAAACTATAGTATATTATATATGGAGGAAAGGTCGGGCGGGAGATAGTAGGAGGGGGAAGACGGTATTGTGTTATTGTTACACACACATGTTAGATTTAATATGAATATAAACAGGATCAGTTGTCTCTATGAATAGATATCAATATCATGTATAATAAATCTTGAGATAAGGTTTAAATAACATTACCTTCCGAAGGATGATGAATTACACCCAAATCTGAATCTTCGCTGTAAGGAACGAGATGGAGAGCCTTCTCTCTATTAAACCTAGCATCCTATGGGTGAAGATAATGCGTGGCTACAGAGAGGACTTCCTCTCTATATATAATCCTTTGATTAGTGACCTTCTCATAATGCCCCTAACCCTAATTAGAGAGTAGTAGCAGGTCCTACCGATCTTTACAACTAGTGCACCTATTAGACACACCTAATATGTTGACTAATATAATTACACGTGTGTTATGATATGAGGTAGAAAATAGGGTATGAATCAAATCAGGAAATATCTTACAATCTCCCACTCGAGAATACTCGACTAAAATTTTTTTAAAAATATTTATTTTGAAAACTTTTATATCCCATATCACAATTTTATTTTAAAGCGGATGGCCATCCTTTGATTTTTGAAAAAACACACGTGAAATTATCGTTAGTCATGGTGCACTCAAACTAGTAGCACTCTACGACTAAGAGGATGACTAGCACAGTTCACGGATAAATTTCGGTCAAGCTTTATGCTTTTGCCTAATTTATATCGTGGACTTCAGGTTAATTACTCCAACAGCTTTCGAGAAATACTTTATTGGTGGAGTTTAGTACATATTGGCAAATGTACATGTAGTGTGTATAATATATTTTCATAAGTGGTCCTGCAACGTGTGCTTACCAGACACACGTCATCTCAATATTTAGACGACCGTTATGTGAATACCATCGCTCATATTGAGATGGAGGCTTAAGGTCGTGGAGCCTAATCATGTCCAGCCTAAGCGATCTTGAAAATCCTCAGTAGTCTTCTCCAAAGGCACTTTATATTTTAACATGCGCAAACTGCACAACTTTAACTTTAATATACAAATGCGCATTTAATAATATCAGCTGAAATAAAATATCATATAATAACTGTATGTCATCTAATAATTGTCTGAGAAAAATCTTATGAAATTGAATATAGAATGTACTGAGGATACAAATGGCATTACTGAAAATTTGACATAAAACTCCCACTCAAAAAGACAATGATCAGAATGACTCTAATACCCCAATGTCTGCACGATGTCTCTAAAAGATGGTCACTGAGAGTCCTTAGTGAGTGGATCTGCAATATTCTCCAGTGTAGACCTATGCACTATGTCAATAAGCTTCCTCTCCACATAATCAATGACACATGATACTTGGATCAAGGTGCTTATTGTCATAGTGATGTAATCATTTTGACATACTTGATAGCAGCTAGGTTATCACAAAAAATGGTAAGAGGTTTTCGAATTGAATCCACTATCTTCAACTCTGAGATGAATTGTTTGAGCCAAATAGCATGCTTAGCTGCTGTATGACAAGCTATATACTCTACCTCCATAGTGGATGAGGCAGTCTGCTCCTGTTTCCCGCTTTTCCATGAGACCGCCACTTGTGCTGCGATGAAAACATAGCCTGAAGTAGATTTTCTATCATCTTATCTCCTGCCAGATCTGAGTTTGTATAGCCAAATATTTCATGTGTATCGGATCTCTTGTATACCAACATGAAATTTCTAGTCTTTTTCAAGTAACGAAAAACTTTCTTTACAGCTTGCCAATCCAAGACGGATTTTGCTGATATCTACCTAACATGCCAGCTATGAAACTAATGTCAGGTGTCAAGCAAACCATTGCATACATAATGCTCCCACTGAAATACATTTAGAAGGGGTGAATAGGTGTATGACTAATCTAATGATAAAATAATGCGAAATTAAAACTAAATTGCAACACACTATGTGTAACCAAAGAGTATATAGCCAAATTTCTGATGAAGGCACTAGACTAACTCCTCTGAATTCCTCTAAATAAGAGTTAAGGTGCTATATGAAGCTCTCTTTGTTCAACACAAGTGAGGCACCAAACAATACAAAACATTTAAGATATGAGCATATGAACAATGCAAGATATAAGAGAGAGAGAGTTTAGAGATAGTGGATCAATCGCAAATACCGAGATATGTTTCGAGTTCGAACCACTGCTCTACATCCCCACCTTCACACAGAAGGATTTTACTATACGTCCACACAGGACTTCCCACACAGGGAACCTCCACTGAGGATTTGGATAATACAAACTTGAGTACACATTCTCTCTCAAACAACAACCACCTCTACACAAGAGATAAAGTACACAACAATATCATCTCACACAAGAGGGATATGGCACTAAGCCAAACAACAATCACCTCTACACTTAGAGGGATACCAAAAAACTAACTAACAATACAACCACCACAATCACCTCACACTAGAGGGATAACAACAAACACAAAGAAGATTACAACTCTTGGTAATCTCAAAGACCACAAACTAATTTTCTCACAAAACAAAGATCCTAAAGATAGGATAGATATGACAGCTCAAGTGTGAGAAAAACAAGAAGTTTGGAAAACAAAATCACAAAGAAAACTCTTGGGAAAACTCTAGATAGAAATATAAATGAGATCAAAACCAATTCCAAAGACTCTTTTTTCTTTGACTTTTCTAAACTTTTAAACAAATAAAGATAAAATCTTTTTAACCCAAAAAAACTTTTGAAAACTTGTTGCTAATCACTAGGAAAGATAGAAATTTTTGCTCTTGAGATTCTTTTTAAAAACAGCCCAAGGGATGGGTATTTATAACCCATTCCAAAAACTAGACGTTGCAGGCCAAATCAGCAGCTGATGCTGCTGTCGGTCGACCGCCAGTCGACGGCCAATGGTCGGATTTTTGGCCGTTGTGCCAACGGTCGACTGCCCGGTCGACCGAGGCCAGATCCAGAGAACAGAGCTCTTTGGCCGGTCGACCGCCCGGTCGACCGGCCCTCAAGCCAAACTGGCTGTGCACATTTGTGCACATCGGTCGACCGACCGGTCGACGACTTCTGACTCAGTCGACCGTCAGTCGACCGCAGAAAGCATGGTCAAACAAATTATAGGGATTAAAACTTGGTCTTTTTAACTTTAAAAATACAATAAATACATAAATTTCACAAAAATAAGTTTTTTAAGATCTTGAAGTAACGTATGTATGACTAAAATTCAACACATATTATAATCAATTTGAACCATTTTTGTGATATTGAAATTTGGCTTAAACACAAAAACTGTATTTTTCAAAACTTGAATTTTTGAAATAAAAAATCGTTTTCTCCAAAACTCATATGGATACAAAAACATGATATTAAAACAAATTTGAAGCATATTGTATATGGATAAAATCCAATATACACTAAATAATATCTATGTTTTTGACATGAAATTCAAAAATAAGTTTTGTTTAAAAACATAACTCCAAACTCATGAAATAGACCATCAAAATAAGTTTTTCTAAATAGACGAAGCATAGATGTATATAGGTCAAATCTAATATACGTTCAACTAAACTTGTTTTGATTCTATTATTCATGAAAAACATATATTTGAACTTGAAATCCAAAATCGGTTAA